>VSMD01075172.1:0-46714 GCA_008750895.1 Mirza zaza | reverse complement strand
TATACTCACCAGCAAACTGGTATTACCTGAGCAGCACCTAAGTGGACACATAGGTACTACAGTAATAGGGTATTGGGCAGGGGGGAGGGGGGCGGGGGGGTATATACATACATAATGAGTGAGATGTGCACCATCTGGGGGATGGTCATGCTGGAAACTCAGACTTGTGGGGGGAGAGGGGGAAAGGGCATTTATTGAAACCTTAAAATCTGTACCCACATAATATGCCAAAAAAAAAAAAAAAAAGAAGTATCTGAGTCAGTAAAACAGATTCTGTTTTCTTCTACTGTCTGGGGCCCAAATTGTCATTTCCAATTCTTTACATGAATTTTATTGCTAATTAATAGCTCTAAAACAATTTTTTCCATCATTTACACAGATAAGTCAATAAATAATGGAGTTAAGGTAGCATGTTCTGAATCTTTATCAATAGTTAAACACAGCCAGAGTTTTATAAAGATAATGGAAGCGAGCAAATAAATTAAGTCAAGCAGCAAATTCAAAATATATAAAAAAGATGTTATTATTGAATCCACAGAAAACATGCCAATTAGCACCAGCAGAAGCACCATAAGACGTACTTTGAAGGAGAATGAAAAATAAGTTGGTATCTTTTCAGTAATGGGCAGCAGTCTTCTAACTGTGGCCCAATTATGTTGCAAAACAAACCCACTCCCTAGGGAGACATCAATTGCATAAACAGTGGTCTGCAGCCTTAGTAGGCGTCCAAATCACCTGGAGGGCTTATTAAAACAGAGACCACTGGGCATTTCTCCAGAGTTTCTGATTCAGGAGGTCTGATATAAGTCCCAAGTACTTGCTTTTCTAGCATGTTCCTAGGTAATGTTGATGCTCCTGATCCAGAGATCAAACTTTGGCTATAAACAATCGGAGTTGTGCAATCATGGCCTTGAAAATGACTTAAAGATATTAAATCCATTTCTCTAATTCAAATTGTAATCGTCCCTAATGGCTAAATTCATTGTTATATATGAGCAACTGCTATGTGTCAGACACTGAAGTAGATGTTAGTGATATACTGGTTAGATAATCTGCCTCAAGGGGGTCATGATAGTGAGTGGGAGAGACATGTGACAAGATATCTATTGTGCAGTGTTTTCATGGGAGAATGCACAGGGTCTTAAGACTGATGATCTACCAAAAACAGCAAAGCTACATGATCAGGCTTGAATTTTTAAATTTATTACCCTGGCCTGACAGGAAGCAAAGAAGTGAGTTAATAAGTGATTGCAGTAACTCAAGTCAGAGACAGTGATGGATCTTAAAATCTTTTAATTTTTCCATATGGCTTTTAGCATAAAATTTAAATGCCTTACCATGGCGAAATGTAATTCTGACTGATGGGGCACCTGCCTAGTTCTTTAAGCTCATCTCCTTGTTTTTTTTGCCACCCACATCTCCCATTTAACTACCAGCAACAACACTCAGAAATGTAACCCTGCTGTATCTCTTTCAGTCCCTTAGATGCACAATAGTTTCTCTCACCTCTAAACTTTTATACATCCTGTATATCCCAGGACAACTATTTGCCCCCCTCCTCACCCTAGTTAACTACTAATATTTTTTATCTCAACTGATATGTCTTTTCTTCACATACACAATCCCTTCTTTGTGCTTTGTATGTCTCCACCCTATCACCCAGTTTCTCATCTTACCTCATTTTTCCAGAGACCACTAGAGAAGCAGCCTCTTGAGGGCAGAGACTAAGATCTTTAGCAGTGATTACTCAGCAATCCTATCTCGTAATTACACAATAAATACGTGCACTTTTAGTAAAGAAATAAGTCTACAAAGGAAACCAAAAGAAGGAATAGAGAGAGACGTAAGACAAAGACAGTAGATTTTAATATCATGGTAGCTAAGGCTTGGATGGAAAGATCAGCAGGTCTAGAAAAGCATGAACTGAAAACAAATTATGGGCTTTAGCTAGGAATGTTCTTGGTCACTTTACAGTGATATCAGTAGGGTAATAAAGACAAAGACAAAGATGGGAATTAGAGATTTCTACACATTTTTCTATTATATAATAATGAATTTAATTTTTAAAATGACTATATAATATAAAGCAATTAGTACCATTTTATAGATAATGTAACTGAAGTAGAAAAATATGAAGTAACTGGACAAAGGCTGCAAAGCTAGGAAACGGCAAAGTTCAACCTGGAGCATCTGGTTGTAAGGACCAAGCTTTGATCTAAGGATCTTTCCTCCTACTATGTACATTGAATAAATGAATAAATGAAAGAAAGAAAAAACAAGTGCTCATATTGAGCCTGCTATGAAGCATGCCTTGTGATAGCTACTAGATTCCATAATTGGTTTCCTTCTCCTTTTTGAGCATTGATTTAAACTTATCCTATTAAATATCATTTACATTTTAATACTAATTTCGATTTAACTGAATTTAATTCTAGCATTTTTTATAATTGTTGTTGAAATATTATCTATTGCATTCCATCTGTCCACAACATTGTATATCATCTGCAATTTACTGGGGATACTTTCCTTCCTCAGGATCACTATTGATTGTATTGGAGAATGACTGTGAGCAAAGGTGAAAACTAACTCATATTTGATGTCTACATTCATATTTTGCTTTATAGTGAAAAAGGGAGGTCATTGCAGTCTGGATCAGCTCAACATGCTTATTAAGAAGGCTACAATTTAAATTATTAAATTATTTGATCTCAGATTTAGAATAAAGTGTGGTATATATCAGCCAACATTTACAATGTTAGCAAGGTAGTAGATTGCTCCATAGAATTAGTGTTATTAAATAGACTTCCCCTTTTAAGAAGTAAAATGGCTATTGTGGGTGTTAGCAAATAAAGATATTCTTTCCATTTTTCTCTTCTTGTATTTGGCAAATAAAATAAACCAGCAAATGTCTAAACTTAGAATGATCCATCTGTTGCAGAGATTTTAGACAACCGTCAATCCTATTGACACAAGGGGGGTGTTAGAGAAGAAGTTGAGGGAAAATGTGAAGACAAGCATGAAGGCCTTTTATACACTGATCTTTCAGCTAGAAGTCCAAGGATAATAGAAAAAGGAGACTGAGTTTAAAAATAATCTTGATAGTGATTTAAAAAAAAAAAGGTAGGTGGGGATAGTTGAGAATAAAATAAAAAATCACTTGAAAAACTGCTGACTGTAGGTGGAGATTTGGACAAATATAACCAGTGACCAGAACACAACAAATGCCAATAATATTAAAACTCTGAAAGCAGAGGATGCAGCCCATGGAGCTCTAGAAGATGAAAGCTTTGCTCTAATCCCCCCTCATGAAAGCAGACTTTCTACAGAGAAGAGATTTTAGTCCTGGGAGCATGAAACTTACAAAGAAAGGTTGTTTTCTTTTATTTTCCTCCATACCATCCTTCTCCACTGTACCCTGAAGACAGATAAGATCTTTGAAATTCCAGTGAGAAAATGGATAATTTCTGGTGTGATATAGGGATGGAAAGTAATAAAAATGAATGAATAGCTCTGCTTTACATTAAAAAAAATGAAACTTTTGCAAAGGTAGGTTCCATTGTGCCCATCATTTAATAAGCAATTGAGACTTTGCCTAAAATAATAAATAAGGCTGGTAAGACAGAGAATTGCTAGAAATAGTACACTCCAGCATCTGTTTTTCAATAATCCTTTGCAAACTTAATTTCCTACAGTTCTCAATATAAACTATGTCCACTATTACCACTGTGCCACTTACTGCCCCTCAAATAAAATTTGGCACATCATCTGCATAATCTTCTACTTTTTCTTATATATTTAATAGTATTTCTTTCAAATCATGCCTTAATGTTCCAGAAAGTCTTCTGGGATTACAAAGACTTTGTATTTTTTTTCCTCTGGAATCCATGCTACTCACCGCCAAACCAGTAATTGGGCAGGCAGTATAGGTAGGACTCATGTTATTAGTTGCCTTTCAATGTACATTCCCCACATTCCAGTGAGAAACCCTTAACCCCAACCTCATTAGTTGGTTAGCAACTTAGAGTTTAAACAAAGAGTAATACATTATGATTGTCTTACTTTTAATTTGATTTTAAGAAATACTTCTTTGCTGACTTGCTTTCTCTTCCTGCCCTAAAGTAAAGATTCTAAAAAATAATTTCTTCACTTTATTTATTTTTTTTACATTGCTTCTTGTAGAGAGTAGATTTTAGTTCTTATTTTAGTGCTAATATCCAACATCCTAAAGAACATTGCTTTTGCAATACTAGAATATCACCGTAAGCCCAACTAGTTTAAATCTAGCTCTACATCCAATTTCCAAACTGAGTTTCTTCTCAAAAAACATTTTTATTTCAGTAACACTACATCTATAACACTCTCACATAAGCTTTGACTAATTTTTTCTCTGTTAGAAGTAAATGCTTGCCATGTTTTCAGATACCCAATACTTATATTTCTTTATTTTATTTTTAAGACCTTTAAATTAAAATATAATGTAGCAGAGGATTGTTCATACTTATGTAACCATTACGTAAACTAATAATAGAGATTCGCCATAGTTCTAGAAGCCCTTTGTGACTCCTTCCAATCATCATCCCCTGCTTTACAGAGATTATTAGAAATCAGACAATAAAAACCAAGATTGGCTTTTCTATGTTTATATCTTATATAATTGGAATTATACAGTATGCAATGTTTTATTTTTCTGGTTTCTTTCTCTCAACATTATATTTGTGAAATTAATCCACATTCATATGGATAGCAAAAGGAACATAATTTTTATTTTTTATGATGTATTTCCTTTTCAAAAAATATTTCTAGATTCAGTTACTTGTATCCTAATTAGAATTTTTTACATCATGTTATGAGAGAAGTTTGTCTATAAATTTTCTTTATTGCAATGTTCTTGTCAGGTTTTGTTATTAGTTATGCTGACCTCATAAAGTAAGTTGAAAAGTATGCTGCTTTTATCATACCCTAGGAAAATTTGTATATGTTTTGTGTTATTCTATATTAAATAGTTGGTCAAATTTGTCAGTGAAGCCAGTTGATTATGAAGTTTTATTTGTGAAATGGGTTTCAATTAGAAATTTCCATTTCTTTCATAGATTTAAGACCAATTACATTCTTTCAATATTTTCTTGTATCATTTTGAGTAAATTGAGTTATTCTAAGAATGCTTTTTCATTAATTTGTGGCATTGACTTGCTCATTATGTTTCATTGTATTTTTAACATCTATACTATATGTAGTAATGTCCCTGTTTTTAATTCCTAATATTGATTTTTTTTATTTTTTTTTCCTTTAAGCATATTATGGGGGTACAAATGTTTAGGTTACATATATTGCCCTTGCCCCCCCCAATCAGAGCTTCAAGTGTGTCCATCTCCCAGACGGCGTGCATTGCACTCATTATGTACGTGTACACCCATCCCCTCCTCCTCTCTCCCATTTTCCAGACACCCAACGAATGTTCTTCCTATATGTGCATTTAGGTGTTGATCAGTGACACCAATTTGATGGTAAGTACATGTGATGCTTATTTTTCCATTCTTTGGACACTGCACTTAGTAGAATGGGTTCAAGCTCTACCCAGGATAATACAAGAGGTGCTAGATCACCTCTTGCTTTTTGTGGCTGAGTAGAACTGCATAGTGCACATATACCACATTTTATTAATCCACTCATGTATTAACGGGCACTTGGGTTGTTTCCACATCTTTGCAACTGTGAATTGTGTTGCTATAAACATTCTAGTACAGATGTCTTTGTATATATTCTTTTTATTCTTGGTCAGTATTGACAAGATCTTATACATTTATTAGCTTTTCAAAGAAGCAACTTTTAGTTTTGTTGGTTCTTTCTAATATACTTTTATCAGTTACTATTGCAAACTTTATTTTCATTTCTATCTTTTCATTTGGTTTAGTTTTATTTTCCTATTATTAATTACCTGTATTTTAAATCTCTGTGTGTATAGTTTTTCTTTCAAAATTATTATAGATTGACATGTAGTTTTGGGAAATAATACAGGGAGGACTCCTATACACTTCACTCAGTTTCCCCCAGTGATAACATCTTATATAACAATAGTAAAATGCCACAATTAGGAAATGAATTTTGGTATAGTCTACCAGCTTTATCAAATTTGCACGCACTCATTTGTGTGTGTGTTCCTTTTAGTTCTGTGCAAATTTATTGCATGTATAATCTATGTAACCACCAACTGAATCAAGATACAGAGCTATGAAGTTACCACAAGGATCCTTTTTGGTAGCCACAGCAATTTCTCCCTCTACCCTTCAGCCCTTGATTCCTGCCACCCACTAGTCTTCTCAGCTTCTCTATAATTTTGTCAGTTCAAGAATATTATATAAATACAGTCACATAGTATACAACATTTTAAAATATGCTTTTTAACTCAGAATAATGCCTTTGAGATTCATCAGGTCATTTCGTATATTGATACTCTTTTATTACTAAATAGTCTTCCATCATATGGATGTTCCAGATTGCTTAACCATTAACCCAGTGAAGGGCATTTGGGTTGTTTCCAGTTTGGGGCTTTTAAAATAAAGCCACAATGAACATGTATCCGTGTGCAGGGTTTTAAATAAAGATAAGTTTTCCTTTTCCTGAAACAATGCCTGTTATAGACCGAATGGTTGCTTCCCTTCAAAATTCATATTTGAAGCCCTAATCTCCATGTGATGATATTAGAAGTGTCCTTTGGGAGGTAATTAGGATTAGATGTCATGAAAGTGAAGCCTTCATGATGGAATCAGTGCCATTATAGGAAGAGGCGTTAGACAGCTCTCTCTCTCTCTCTCTCTCTCTCTCTCTCTCTCTCTCTTTCTCTCTCTCTTTCTCTCTCTCTCTCTCTCTCCTATGTGAAAACACAGCAAGAAGGTGGTCATCTGCAAGCCAGGGAGAGAGCCCTGCCAGGGAGAGATCCCCACTGGAGAACTGAATCTGCTAGCACCTTTATTTTGGACTTAGCCTCCAGAACAGTAAGAAGTAAATCGTATTGTATAAGCTACCAAGTCTATGTCATTTTGTTATGGCATCCTAAACTGACAAAGCCAATGCCCAAGAATGCAATTGCTGGGTCATACACTAAGTGCATGTAAAAGAACTCTGACCTAAATTTGCACATCTTATACAAAAATATACTGAACATTGATCATAGACTTATGAAAAATATCAAAGTACATAACTTTTTGAACAGAAAATAGAAATCTTTGAGAACTAAGGCTCACTGACAAGATCTTGGACTTGACACCAATAGTATAATCCATGCAAGAAAAAAATAAATTGTACTTTATCAAAATTAAAAACGTTTGCTCTGAAGAAAACCTTGTTAAGAAAATGAAAAGGTAAGTACAGACTAAAAGAAAATATTTACAAATTACATGACTGATAAAAGACTGTACTTAGAACTTATAAAGAACTCTTAAAACTCAACAATAAAGAAATAAGACAATTAAAAAATAGCAAATTGCACGAACAGTCATTTTAATGAAGAGGTTATACAAATAGTAAAAAAAACACATGAGAAGATATTCAACAGAAGTAACTATTAAGGAAATGAAAATTAAATCATCAATACTACATACCTATCAGAATGACAAAAATAAAAAATGGTGATAACACAAAATGATGGCATGGATGCAGAGAAACTGAATCACTCATACACTGATGGGGGAAATATAAAATGATAAAGCCACTATTGAAAACAGTTTGGAAGTTTCTTATTCTCTATATTTTAAATATTTGAACATTAATATGAGATAATAATGCCATTCTTTAAAACTTAATATTCAATTGACATTCATTTCATAATTCTCATTTATTCTCTTATTTACTTCTTCAATTACTTTTCATTTGTTATTGCAAATTGTGTTTTTTCTATGGGATAATCTTTCTCTGTCTCAAGAACTCCATTTAGTATTTCACTTTAGTATTTGCCTTAGTGCCAATCAGCTGGTGAAAAATTTTCTCATACTTTTAATTTCGTTTCTTAAAATATATTTACTATGTCTTAATTTTTGGAAGCTATTTTTGAAGGATGTAGGATTCTGAATGGACAGTTATTTTCTTTTAGTAATTTAAGATATCAAAACTGGTTCTTAAAATAATTCACTAAACAATTTTGGAAAATTCTCAGACATTATCTCTTTAAATATTGTCTGCTTCTTCCTTATTTTGTCCTTTTAGGACTCCACTTGCACAAATGTTAAATATTTTTACCCATATGCTATATATACTCTGTTTATTGTTATACATTTCTTTGTTTCTCCATTCATGGTTTGTTTCATTTTACATATTTTGTACTATATCTAATCTGTTATTAAATCCATTTATCCTGTTTTAATTTCAGTTATTGTATTTTTTATTTATAGTTTTTCTTTTGATATTTTTACTGTTTTCATTTGGCTTTCCAATTCTCTGTTTTGCTATTTAATTCTTTGAATTTTTTATTTTAAATATTCTCTCAGATAAACGTTAATATCTTGCCCTATTCCAGGTCAATTTCTATTATATGAGTTTTCTCTTAATTTTTGTTCAAAGGTTATCTAATAGTTTATCTTTCTGTACTCCTCATTGAAGAGCAGATACCATAAAGTTATAAAGGAAATTTAAGGCTCTGTAGAATGGTATTTTCTCTCTTTCTTAAGAACTTATCAAATTGTAATTTTTCATCCTAAATACACCAAACCTCTGCTCAGGTTCTAAACTTCTAATTAAAGGTTTTGAATTGTCAAACTCCTCAAGTAAAAATGTGCTGCCATATTTACATGTCACCTATCTGGAAAATTGTGGGATCCAAAACCTCTCCTGTCATAGACACTCTGCAATGCCTTCAGACCTCAAACCTATATTTTTTTGTTGAATCCCCTGCACATGTTCTGGTTAATCTCAGTAAAATGGTTGTTTCAAAATGATACAGTTCACTATTTCCAGAAGATATCCTGAACAGCATCTTTTGAACATTCTTGCCATGTGTGAGCAATCTTGTGCTTAATGAGTCTATTTCACCTCTTGAGTCTTCTTTGCAGGTGGCCTATAAGCGTGTGACAGAGACTTTGCCAGTTAGACTTGTGCACATGAGACTTCAATTTGAAAATCAACATTATAAAATAAAACACGTTAATGGATCCATTTTTGCTGGAGAGAGGCAGCAAAGGAAGCTGTTTTCTCCAGTTCTCACAGAGTAACACTAATACTCATGGTTTCTTCATACATATTGTTCCTTGAAGTGTTGGCTTGAGTCAACTTCCAGTCTCCAAATGATCCTGTGAGCTACACAATAAACTTTTAATTAACTCTTATCTAATTAATCAGCTAGAATTATGTATTGCAACTTCGAATAAAAACCCACGTTGCTATAATTTCAATTAGTCTTAGAGTTTTATTAAGCTTTTTTCCTCTTGAAATGTCTCTGCTTTCTATCCTGGCTTTTCTAAACTTACCACTCCACATCTTAGATAAGGCTCACTTGAATTATAGACCTATGGCTATGTGACACTCTTTTAATGATCTCCCAATCTTTTTGTTTCCTTTTCTGATAGGTATTATAATTAGATTTATGACATTTAATAGTACTTTAATGTGGTTATTCTACTTCTCAAAAAGTGTTAGTAGCTCCTTGTTAAAAACAATAATTACCACATTTACTACCTACAACATGATTTTTTCTTCTGATATCAAAATGGTCAAATATGTTTATGTGATTGGTTTTGTTTTATTTTGTGTTTCTACACCCCAGTGTATACTTCTGGATTTCATTAAGTTGTTTGCTGCGCCTTCCCTCAGGCACACTCTATTTTTTCTCCCCTGGGTCTCATGTTTGTCCTGGATTCTATGAACTCACTAATTTCCTCCCTTTTCTCTGTAAGCTCACTAATTACTTCCCTTCCTTCTAGTAACTAGTCAAATATATTCAACTTTTTACAATGGGAGTCTAATTATCAACAAATATAAAATTTATATTTTTATTTTCTATAATCTAGGGCAAGGAATCTTAAAGATATCACACCAAATGTTTAACAGTGCTAGAAAATAACAATGGACTTTCCTGAATCCTTCCTCAATTATTCTCACTTAATCTTAAATACAAGTTTATTATTTATTTACCTGCTAAAAAAGCATAAAAACGATACTGCAGAAGCAAAGTTTATTTAAGGAAGCATTTATGTATAAGAAACTATAGGTAAGTATGGAAACTTAGTAAAATAAATCATATAAAATATTTTATTTTAATTTATTTTCAAATGATTTAAAACAATGCCTCAGTCCATTCAGGTTGCTATAACAAAATACTATAAATTAGATGGCTTATAAATAACAGAAATTCATTACTCCCAGATCTGGAAGCTAGGAAGTCCAAGATCAAGGTGGCTGCAGTTTTGGTGTCTGGTGAGAACCTGCTTTCTAGTTCAGAGTGTGTTCCTTCTTCCTGTGTTCTCATGCCGTGGAAGAGACAAGGCAGCTCTCTGAGAGGACACTCATTCATGAGAGCTCTGCTCTCATGCTCTAATCACCTTTCAAAGGGCCCCACCTTCTAATACCATTACTTGGTGAGGTAGGGGCTAGAATTTCAATATATGAATTGGGGCGGGGAGTGGCACAAACAATAAAATCATAGCCAGTAAGTTCTACTTTCTCCCCACCCCCACATTCTTTAATATCATTCTTTATTGTTCTCCACCTTCTCTAAATTTGTCACACTTAGGTTAATACTGCAAAATTTAGTGCTTGATTATATATTGTCTTATTTGTTATTGTTTCACATTAGATAATCTCATTAGACGAATGATTTGAGGGCATAGAGAACAAGCTATTTTTCTTCAGTAGTCCCAAAATAACTTGAGCTAAAACCAGACATATAGTAGAAGCTCAGTAGATGCTTGCTAATTTAAAAAAAAAAAAAAGTTACAAAAGCTAGTTAAGAAAATTCTCTTAAGTAACTATCAATATTCTAGAAGTGAAGTACTAAAATTAAATTTTTGATTACTCAATTATAACCTTAGGAACAGCAGGAAAGTGAATATGACAAATGAGTAAACAGTGTTTGAATAGAGAGATAAAGGATTTATTAAGGAAAATAATTAAAGATCACAGAACTGTTCTGTCTTGTAAGAGTGCCTGGGATTAGTGGCAAACATTTAAATAGACAAAGAGAGCATTAAGGTGGTAAGAATAATGCAAGGCAATTTACAATATGTAAAAGGAACATGGACCTTATGATACAAAAAAGGAAAATTCTGATCGGATGAACAGGGTTACAGGAGCTATACGAAGAGCAGAATAGAGTAAAAATTGTACAAAGAGATACTGGGACAAAATGAAGGTCAAGTGCAGAAATATTGTTTTATCAATAGATGCACTATGATGTGAAAGGCGATCAAACAACAGTGTAATCAATATAGCCTCAAAGGCAAAAGAGCTAATTAAAAATAAAGCAATGGAAAAGTAATAAATAATAGGCATATTTTTATACATTATTAAAAATGATAGTCAAGGAGCATAGGGAAAATATTTCAATGTTCTACTAGTAATAAAAAACTGTGTGACTTTGTACCTCAAATAATTACAAAAGAAAATATACAAGTGAGCATAAATGTTTTTGGCCAAATGATGTAACTTCTTAATTTAGCAAAGAAAGGAAACCTTAAAGATTCCAAGACTGGGGCTTTAAAGTTATAAGTACAGAGTGTGTGTGTGTGTGTGTGCATATATATATTTATATATGCATATATATGCATATTTATATATGCATATATATTTATATATATATTTATAAATATATATATGCACACACACACATATATATATGATTTATTTACATAATATAGGAAGACCTCAACTATGAATGGCTCTCAAAAGTATGAAAATCATCTTTCCAATAATAACACATTACTACACCAACATTACAATTACAAACTTTTAAATTAAGGTTTTTTCCATTTACAGATTTTTGTAAGCCCTCCATAATTTCCATTGTTATTTAAAACAAATAATTTTATTGCTTACATGAAGATATTTTTGAGTAGACACTTATTATTCCTGCACAAATGTAACATGTAGTCTAATAAAGAGCCAAGGTTATTATAGCCACCTTATTTGCAGTAGCTTCTACTTGTAAAAATGGCATTCTATAGTAGTCCACTAGATGTCACTCAAGATAAGGTTCCCCCTCTAATAGCCCCAACTCCCCTTCATCTTTTAAAACAATAACAAAATAAACTCATTTACTCTTGGATCATTTGTCTTATTTGACAGACATCATCTATGAGTTTGTATCAGTTTAAATTTCATTGTCTCCCACTTTGAAGTTTCAAATGAATGTTTCTTGCATATAAAATAAAATATATAAAACTCTAGTATTAATAATTTTGGTTGTAAGTGAAGTACATGGAATACTACAAAAAAGATAAAATCTTGATTAGCATGAAGGTTCTAAGAATGATGGAAGTATCTGGAATGTGGTTTTTAATTTACAGTTAGGTTTATGCATTTACTACAAATCAGATTTTTTTAAAAAAACAGTCTTACTAATTGTTTTGTATTGACAAATACATTTTATTGTTGGGTGACTAGAAATTTCATATTTGAGCTAGTTTATGTTATTAAGCAGTCATAATCCTAAAATAGATACTTCATATTATAAAGAGATTATAGGCTTGGTATAGATTTATACTCTCTTTATCTAAAATTTACTTATAAAAACATCTCCTTCACATTGTACAAGGTCTTCACTTTCTGGTTTCACAGTAGAACTTTTTACTTGTTCCTGAAAAACTGGGGTAAAGCTTACAATCTGGCATATTGTTGTGCAAAAGAGATTAAGTAATAGTTAACTGTGCTTACTTTAATTGTTCTCTTTATACTAAAATTGCATATTACTTTTTTCAATTGTAGCTTGCAAGAAGTATCCTTAAAAATAAGTGTGTAACTAGCCCTAGAGCATAGTATGATTGATAAATTTGTCACTATTACTCAACAAGTATCCCTTGAATGAAAGAAATCCTTCCCTCAAAGACAGCATTTTATTTCTGTTTTTCATAAAATTCTCATTTTCTGTTATGTCCCAACAATAAGTTGTTTTTAATTGAAATATATTCTACCAAAACATGATGTAAGACATGAGGCTAAATTTGGCACTTAAGAAATGTATTCATTCTTCAATTCACTAGAGCATCAAGCAAAGTGAGCGTTTCAGTGAATGAAATGGTACTCTAGGGCCTGAGTTAGTCCTCCACATTTCTTAGCTGAAGAAAAAGCTAAGCATAATTAATTATAGCTGTGCAAGGTCTAATTTTTACTAGTGAAATGGAAGCTGGACAAGTAATCTGATTTTACCCATAAATTTTGGATACATATAAATAACTCCAGAGATAAAGGAGCTCAAAAAACAAAACAAAACAAACAAACAAAAAAATGACAGGCTATAGCCAATGACAATTTGGGAAAATCATTTTGATATACATAAGCAACAGCTTTATTAAATAAATAAAATTCTTCAAGGCCAATATTAAAAATATAATAAAAGTTAGTGAACAAAAGATGGGAAATAAATAACATTTAAATTTAGGATCGATGATATAAGGCTTATTAGCACAATTTTAAAAACTTTTACCATAACAAGCACTTTTAAATAGTAATATGCTTTGCCTACTTGGCCCCTCCAAATCTCATGTTGAAATTTAATACCCAGTATTGGAGGTGGGACCTGATGGGAAATTGTTTGGTTTATGGGGGCAGATCCTCCATGAATGGCTTCATTCCTTCCCCAGGACTGTGAGTGAGCTCTTGGTTTATTAGGTCACATGAGAATGGTTATTTAAAAGACCTTGGTACCACCTCCTCCCTCTCCTGCTCCTTTTCTCACCATGTGACTTGCTTGCCATCCCTCTGCCTTCCTCCTTGATTGTAAGCTCCTGAAACCCTCACCAGAACAGATGCTTGCACAATGCTTCTTGTATAGAATGCAGAACTGTGAGCCAAATAAATCTCTTTTCTTTATAATTACCCAGTCTCAGGTATCCTTTTATAGCATCGCAAAATGGACTAATACAAATACTAAAATAAACATGTATACAGTTCTCTTAAGGAATATTTTTAAAGAGGTACCAAAACCAATAAATATTATTACCAATTTAACCTTTTTGTCTGAAATTTAAAGAGTTTCCCATAATGCAGCATGGAGACCCAAAAGTTGATGAGTCTTCCTTCATGAAGATAATTGATGATTAAGTAAAGCATTATGGTGGTAGTTTGTGATTATCTTCCTACTTGTCTCACACAGTATGAGGGTTTTTTTTATTATTATTATTTTCATACCTTCTAGAAAGTACTATATAATAGTGGAAGGGAGGATCAATTTCAGAAAAAAAGAAAGGAGTGTGCTTTTCTGTTTCATTATCCCTTCCTTTTTAGAGGCCACTGTTTTACATTTGATTTGGTTTAATTGGTTTTGTTTTTGTGCTTTGGCCCACCTCATCAAAGACACTTACCTCATTGGCTGCCTGATATGTTAGTCACTTAAGAAAATTAATTTGATGAACTCATGTACAGAGAATTACTGAGGAAAGAATGCTATTCTTTTTTGTAATCATTTGTTTCACAACAGTGGAATTTTGGATATCACCAAGGAAAATATTTTGTTCAGATGCCTATTCAAAAGCTACTCCCATAGTTCAGCATAAGCTATTCTACTTGCTATTTCCTCAAATTCATGAAATTATTTGTGGCAAGCATGCTTTCAAAAATGATGTAAGATGGCTTACCAGAATGTTTTAGAGATAAAACTATTAAAATTTAGATGAAAATATAAGAATCATACAAGAAGAAAGAAAAATTATCTTAAAAAAATTTGGGAGCAGCGAGTAAAGGAGAATAAAACTTAGCTCTGGGACACCTCACAGCTATGACAAAATGAAAGCAAAGTAATATAGCTTTTACTTTATGATGTGAGTCAATGTGTTTCTAGCTGTGAACTTACAGAGGAATTTTCACTCAGGCACAAGACATAACTGCAAGGCCAGCAATAATTAAGGAAGAGGAACAAATATCTCTGGCTTAGGTGCTAAAGAGTTTATGTGAAATGGATAAAGACAGCAGAGACTGGTAGAATCCTTAACCCACGAGTAACATCACCACAATCTACATATGCAAAGGATGAGTTAGAATTACTTTTACTTTTCTATCATGAGGGAAAAAGAGTAGAGTATATTAAACATATGTGTTTGATTAAAGTGCTAAAAATCTTGTTATTGAAGCATATACCATTATATTTTTGAGTAAAATGTAAAATAGCTATTTGAATTTTTTTACTCTTCTTTTTCTATGTAATGATTTACTTACTATCATTTTAGAGCAAAATCAGCACTTTTAGGCTTTTCCTATTATCTAACACATAAAGCAACATTGTATTTGTGGAGTTTGAGCTAAGATGCTTTAATAAATTCAAGATGATATTTGAAAGACTCTGGGAAGATCCAATGTTTCCTGAAAGTGTGTATAGCTATCTTCTAAAATTATTTTCATTTCCTCAGATTTTGCAGAATGATACATTGCTCATGTCCAATAGCTCAAATGTTTAGATAATAATCATCAAGACTAGGAAAACCCAGCCTCTGTTCTTGGCAGTATCAGAGTCTTCACGGAATACATCATTTCCAAGTTGCAGCTGTAAATGACCTAGGTAGAGACAATCTCAGCAACATCACATGATTTCATCTTGACCCATAAGGGTAGAAAATTAGAAATAATCCATTACTTCAGTAAACCACTCCACCTATTTTTCTGTATGATGCAATCCTCTACAAGGCAATTTCCGGTGTTACATAGACAACTTAAACTCAAATGAACTAAAATGAAAAAAAAAATCTCTAATTGGCATGAAATCAGTTGGACTTACTATGCTGAGAGTAAAAAAAAAGAGGAGAGAATGGGGAGAAAAGTTTTAGGAATATGTTTTGTGAAACAGAAATGGTCTATTTACTATCATATGTAGAATATAGAAAAAAAAACAAAAAAGGAAAGAAATTAATGGAACTCAGAGTGTGTTAAAATTCTAAAGTGCCTGATCATAAATTGCAGATATTCTGCTAATGAAATAGAATACCACAAAGGCCTTGAAGGTGTCAAAAGTGCATAACCCCATGTAGTTAAGTGTAGAATTAAGGGTACTGAAGAATTTTATTTAGTCCCCATGCATATCTCCAGAAAAATGGACAGTCGTACAAGATGTGCATAAAATAGCTTAGAAGATGCGTTTTGAAATGGCTTGTTTAGACAAGAGAAATACAAATGTGTTAATGGCTTCTTTGTATTCATTCTACAGAGCCCGAAAAGAACTTCCTTCTACTAATGTGTAAGCCTACTGGCTGTGACTCTTTCCTTTGTTCTTTATATCTTGCTAGTAATATGCAATAAGTATAATTTATAGATATTTATGAAGCCATATTAGGCTTAGGAGAAAATTTATAGATGTATGATGCAATATTTTTCTTGGTATAGTGAAATAATATCCATTTTAGCTATTTTAAATACCTACATATTACTTATGCCAATATTCCTGCTGTTAATTTTAAATAGCCAAAGTGATATTTTCACTAGTGGTAGATTAATCTATTCACCATTGATAAAGAAAATTTGTAAAAACTTGTTATAATTATTCATTAGGAAAATGCCTTGGCATGCCAATGAAAATATGAAAACAATCTATAATCCCCACCCTTTATATAGTTCATTTAAATATTCATATTTTAATGGTCAAACACATCCATGGTGGACTGAAATTCATTACTACAAAAGACTAACAACAGCACTCACTATTTTATGATCATACTTCAATTTATGTAAGTAAACATTATGGGCTCTCACTAAGAACTGGGTACTGAGTTCAGAAAGATGAATGAAAAAACACTAAATGTAAAGATATTTCTTATTGTGATGATGGCCACTCTGTGCTTGAAATAACAACTAAATATGGCATGAGAGATTAGTGCTTATGGCAATGAGTGCATTATCCTCTCTACTTTTGTAATGAGAAGATGTTCTGATTGTTTTCTCTTTATGTGGATTAGCCACTTATTAAATATATGAGGTTTGGCAAGTTGCCTCAGTATTAGATGTTAGAGAATCCCCTCAGTATTAGAGAGTTCCCCTCAATCTCTACTTGTAAAACCAGAATAACAATGGTAACTATATGTTTGAGGTGCTCTTCTCAATTCTCCCTATTACTCTTTTTATTACTATTTTTTATCATTATTTAAACTTGTCAGCCAATGAGCATACTTATTTCACAAATGTGAAATAAGTACAAATGATACACATTTCACAAATGTGAAATAAGTACAAATGATTCTCTGCTTACTGTGGGATGGATTACATGCAATAAAGCCATCATAAATTGAGAATGTCATAAATTGAAAATGCATTTAATATAGCTAACAGACCAAACATCACAGCTTAGTCTGCCTACCTTAAACATATTACTTCAAGATGGAACACTTACATTAGCCTACAATTGTGCAAAATTATCTAACATAAACCCTATTTTATTGTAAAGTGTTTAATATCTCATGTAATTTACTATTAATAATAATGGTGAAAGTGAAAAACAAAATGGTTTTATGGGTACTCAAAGTAGTTTCTGCTGAATCCGTATATCTTTTCCATCATAAAGTTGAAAAATCTTAAGTCAGACCATTACAGGTCAGGGACTATTTATTTCCTTAGGCTTCCATTACACAGAACATTCACACTAAAGAGGATGATAGAAAAGTCAATAACTATTTATTTGGAAGGGAAAATGAAAAGGGTAACACCTTCACTATCCTCATAGCAATGTTGCTCACTTTGTATCAAATTAATGTTTCATTCTTTACTATAATAGTTTTTTAGTCCACAATGCTTAAAACATCAACCTTACAACCTTGCGCTGAAATATCATGGGGGCTTGTTTAAAAGCTTGGCTCTGGGCCTTTTCTCCAAACTACAGAATATGCATCCCTAGAAGTCAAATGGCACGCAGTTACATTTTTTGCTCTCTTCCACAAGTAAATTGGGCTATAATTTTTCTAAACCAAAATAAAAATCATCCTGTAATCTACAAACTATTATATTAACTGTGTTTAGTCAACTGTATTTTCTTAATTAGAAAAATTAAACTTGCAGACTGGTATCTTCTACAGTCATTTTGTCTTTGGTTTGGGGGGATAAGGAATTTTATTCTGTAGTTATCATGTGTTATGTTTTTATTCACTGTCTTAATTTACCAATTCTTCAAGTATACTTTAATATTTATTAAAGTAGTTTCAATAACAAAATGTGTATTTATCATCCAAATTCAATATATTTCCAAAAAGATTCATTTGAACCACTATGCTAATCAATATATAAGAACAGTTTGAAAAACGTATTGAAACAATGCCTTGCAGAAGGCTTCTCCTGTTCTTTCTGCTCAGTGGAATATCCCAGTAGAATATCATAAAACATGTGGCCTCATCAAAATGTGTATTCCAGCAAAAAGATTGTGATGCATTTTTTAACTTTAAGAATGTCAGCTTTTTGCAGAATATTTTTCTAGATTCTAATGATTCTTCTCATGTAAAATGCTGCTGAGTATGTAATTGGCTTAGATCTTTTTCAGGAATTACAGAAGAGGGATTTTATTAAAAAAAGAAAAATTGCAAAAGTAGGTCATATTGCCTTAATCCTGTCATTGTTAAAGGGTGCAGACTGAACTAGAATAAACAAAGAAGCAGTATAAACACTTGTCCTTGTGAACCACAATCCAGACTCGGAGCTGGCACAGATTTGGGGAATGTACAATTCTTATCCAAACTACTGTCTGGTATTTATCCAGGTTAAAGTTTTTCATTTTTGACGTGAGAAAAATTCAATAAATAATACATTTTTTCCTTCACTCTCCAATCTCCTAGTTAGAAATGCATCTCTGTTGGAGTTGCATTCATTGAATTCATTTTAGTTTTTGAATTTGATGGATTTCATATTCCTGGCATGCTTCAAAAACATGACTGAATGAATTTATGAATGAAAATTGGCAAATTCTAATTCTGGTCCTTAAATACATTATTTTTCACAAGCTTTAGAGGAGACTCAATCCCAAATTCTTTACCGTAGCTCTATTTTCAAATCCCTGAGAAGTGTTGAATACTGTAGTAAAGACATATTGGCATATCAAATGTTGCTAAAGTTCCAAGCATGACTTTCATTAGAAGTTGCAAGAAAAGGTTGAAAACATTTGTAAAACTGAATTTTTTTGACTCTTTGTGGACCAGAATTCTTTGACACACATTTCTAGATTTCTAGATTGTATAAGTTATTTGGAGAAATAAACAAAATGGTTTCTATAAAAAATGTTTCAGGTTTGTTTCATAGTTCTTTGTTTGCATGGAAAATAGAAATATTCTTGACTCTTAGCATAAATTCTTAGACCTGATACCAAACTGGAAATATCTTCTTATTCCACCTCCAGGACCAAACACATTGCAGCATAAAAATGTAGAAAATATTGTAATTTTCTCTAGTTATCTTAATGGATTTTAAGCATATATGTTAATTGTCTTAAATATTACTATTTTATTTAAAAAAGAAAAACCAAATACACAACAAATAAATTTTTATATGGGCTCTGTGGAAACAGATGAAAAACTGTTAAGAATAATTATAGTTTAATGTTAAAGATGATGTAAAAAATAAAACATGTACTCACTACTTATCTCTTCATTTTGTGAAATATTGTTTATGATTTGCAAAGCTTAAAATATTCTTACTTACCTGCTGTTGTGGATTTTGTTTTGAGACAAGAGTCCCTTTCTATTGTCCTGAGTAGAGTGTCGTGGCGTCAGTCTAGCTCATAGCAACCTCAAACTCCTGGGATCAAGCATTCCTCCTGTCTCAGCCTTTCAAGTAGCTGGAACTACAGGCAAACAGAATGATGCTGGCTAACTTTTCTATTTTTAGTAGAGATGGGGTCTCACTCTTTCTCAGGCTGGTCTCAAACTCCTGAGCTCAAGTGATCTTCCCATCTTGGCCTCCCAGAGTGCTAGGATTATAGGCATGAGCCACTACTGATGGCCACTGTTATAGATTGAATTGTATCCCTCCAGAATTCGTATGCTGAAACCCTAACCCCAAATGTGATTGTATTTGGATATAGGGCCTTTAGGGGGGAAATTAAGTTTAAATGAGGTCTTAAGTTTGGAGCCTTAATCCAATAGGACTAGTATCTTTATAAGAAGACACACAAGAGATTTCTCTCTCTCCCTCCCTCTTTCTCTCTTTCTCCTCCTACACACACAAACACACAGACACACACACACACAGAGACACACACACACACACACACACACACAGAAAATGTCATGTGAGAGGCCATCTGCAAACCAGAAATAAAGGTCTCACAGCAAACCAATTATCATGGCACCTTGATCTTAAGACTTTTAGCCTCAACAACTGTAGAAAATAAATTTCTGTTTAAGTCACCCAGCCTCAGATACTTAGATATTTTGTTATGTCAGCCCTAGAAGACAAACACATACCTGCCCACACTGGCATTGAAGGCTTTTTAAATTTTTTCTGAGATCAATTTACCCTGGTTGAGAGTGAAGCTTTGGGGGGGAAATTTGAAAGACTTTATACATACCAGAATAATGCATGTAAGATGTCAAGATTGTTTGAAAGTAGGAAAAGAGAAGAATCAGTGATAACTTGGCTAATTCTACTACATGTTTTCCTTATTGGGACATTTGCCAAATCACACAATGTATTTACACTCTTAACTACCTCTATTTAATATTCTACAGCAATCTTCATAATGAAAACCACCATTTTGAGGGAATTCTATGTACCTATTACTGAACATTTAGAATTTTATTAAACATTATAGCAAGCTTTTAGTATATGTTTTATGAACTTATTTGGCAGATAAGAAGACTGACAATTATTATATGTATATAATGATTGAATACATTTATAGAATATATATGATGTTCTGATATAGGCATACAATTGGTGTTAATCACATGAGGGCAAGGGGTTTTTATTATTTCTGTGTTAGGAACATTGCAATTCTACTCTTTTAATTATTTCAAAATATACCCTAACTTATTGTTGATTATAGTCATTTTGTCATGCTATCAAATGTTTTTCATTCTATCTAACTATATTTTTGCATGCATTAACCATCTCCACTTTATCCTCCCCTCCCCGTTACCCTTCTCAGCCTGGTAACCAGGATTCCTTATTGCCTATCATTTGGATAAAAGCCATTTTAACTGGGATTGGATGATATCTCATTGTAGTTTTGATCTGCGTATCTCTCATGATTAATGATGTTGAGTATTTTTTCATATACGTGTTGGAGATTTGTATGTCTTCTTTTGAGAAATGTCTATTCAGTTCCTTTGCCCATTTTAAAATCAGATTGATTTTTACCTGTTGAATTGTTAAAACTCCTTATATATTCTAGTTATTAATTCCTTGTTAGATGGGTAATTTGCAAATATTTTCTCCCATTCTGGAGGTTGTCTCTTCACTTTGTTGATTGTTTCCTTTGCTGTGCAGAAACTTTTTAGCTGTATGTGATCTCTTTTGTTCAATTTTGCTTTGATAGCCCATGCTTTGGGGGTATTACTCAAGAAATCCTTGCCCAGACCAATGTTCTTAAGCATTTCACCAATGTTTTCTTTTAGTAGATTCATTGCTTCAGGTCTTAGATGTAAGTCTTTAATGCATTTTGATTTGATTTTTGTATATGGTGAGAGATAAGAGTCTAGTTTTATTCTTCTATGGATGGATATCCAGTTTTCCCCACACCATTTATTGAAAAGACTGTCCTTTCATCACAGCATATTTTTAGCAACTTTGTTGAAGAGAAGCTCCCTATAGATGAATAGGTTTACTTCTAGGTTCTCTGTTCTCTTCTCTTAGTCTATGTGTCTATTTCAATGCCAGTACCATGCTCTTTTGGTTACTATGTCTCTGTAATATAACTTGAAGTCAGGTAATGCAATTCTTTCAGTTTTGTTCTTTTTACTCAGGATTGCTTTGGCTATTCTGGTTTTTTTTTGTGTGTGTGTGTGTGTGGTACCAAATAAATTTAGAATTATTTTTTCTATTTCTGTGAAGAATGTCATTAGTATTTTGATGGGGATTGCATCAAATCTTTAGACTGCTTTGGGTAGTATAGACATTTTCACAATATTGATTCTTTCAATCCAGGACCATGGTATATCTTAATAGATTTTTATGTTCTTTTCAGTTTCTTTTCTCAATGTTTTGTACTTTTCATTGTACAGATCTATCACTTCTTTGGTTAAGTAGATAGTCTAATTTATTTGTATCTATTAGAAATGCAATTAATTTCTTGGTTTCTTTTATAGATTGTTTACTGTTGAAATATAGAAATGCTACTAGTTTTTATGTGATGCTTTTGTATCCCGTAAGTTTACTGAATTTGTTTATCAGTTCTAATAGTTTTTTTTTTTTTGGAGTCTTTAAATTTCTTTAGATATCAGATCATTTCATGTGCAAACAAGGATAATTTGTCTTCAGCCTTTCCAATTTGGATGTCTTCTATTTCTTTCTCTTGTCTGATTGCTCTAGCTAGAACATACAGTACTATGTTAAATAACAGTGGTGAAAGTGAGCAACCTCATTTCATTCCACATCTTAGAAGAAAGGCTTTTAGTTTTTCCCCATTCAATATGATATACCTGTGGGACTTTCATATATGGCTTTTATCATGTTGAGTTATATTCCTTCTCTACCCAATTTGTGAGAGTTTTTATCATGAAAGGATGTTGAATTTTACCAAATGCTTTTTCAGCATCAATTGAAATGATATGTATTTTGTCCTTTTCTCTGTGGATAAGATGCATCACATTGACTTCCATATGTCAAACCATCCCTGTATCCCTGGGTCG
Organism: Mirza zaza; assembly: GCA_008750895.1. Taxonomy (NCBI): domain Eukaryota; kingdom Metazoa; phylum Chordata; class Mammalia; order Primates; family Cheirogaleidae; genus Mirza; species Mirza zaza. The sequence goes on along the minus strand of VSMD01075172.1, from coordinate 23,768 downwards.
ATGAATCCCACTTGGTCATGATGAATAATTTTGTTAATGTGTTGTCAAATTCTGCTTTCTAGTATTTGTTTTTTGTTGTTGTTGTTTTGTTTTGTTTTGTTTTGTTTGTTTTTTGTTTTTTTGCATCTATGTACATCAGAGATATTGGCTTATAGTTGCTTTTTTGGTCCTGTCTTTGTTTGCTTTTGATATTAAGGTGATACAAGTCTTACAGAATGAGTTTGGGAGTATTCCTCCTCCTTGATTTATTAGAATAGTTTAAGTAGGATTAGTCTTAGTTCTTCTTTAAATGCTTGGTAGAATTCAGCAGTGAAGCCATTGGGTCCTTAGCTTGTCTTTGTTGACAGACTTTATTACTGCTTCTATCTCATTACTTGTTATTGGAAAGAAATTCTACATTTTAGCTCCCTCCATACTCCCCACTTTTAACTTTTTGTTGTTTCCATTTACATCTTTTTATACTATCTATCTCCCAAAAAGTTGAAATTATTATTTTTAATAGTTTTTTCTTTTATTCTTCCTACTCAAGATATAAAATAGCATATATACTGTAATTATAACAATAGAATATTCTTCATCTATGTACTTACTGTTACCAGTGAGTTTTATACTCACTTTAAGTCAGCAAGAAATAGCATTTTGAAGTATATTACATATTTTGATACATTTTAATTCATTTTTATACTTAATTTCAAAGAGCTTCAAACCTAGCTTTTGTTTCTTTCTATAACAAATTAATCCTCTTTATTTTCTGCAAAAATTAGTGGAATCTGTTTTTAAACCACTAACTCATATAACTCAGAGAGATTCTGCTGAATGTGGTTGTAACACTACCTCTGAAACAGCTACTCTCTTTTTTCTCACTGATTTTTATGTTTCTGAGTTAGAGCTATGTTTATTCTTTTCTATTAGTTTAAAGGGAAATAAACCAAGTTCCAACTTAGGCTGCCAACAATGGATAAGAGGGAATTTGTAGTCATGAGATCAAAGATGTGTTTTAATACATTTCAATGGATTTTTAGGGTGGCCTATAAACAGAAATGGAAAGGAAAATATGATTTTTACACACATCAGAAAATCTTTTATCTAATATTAATGATTCTACGTCAGTTTGTAAATATAGTTTAAATAACAAGGCAATGAATTTTTACATCTTTTAAAGGAAAACAATATTTAGCAGCCAGACATGGCCCATGATCAGGTGCATTAAAGAATAAAATTGCTATGTTTCTATGAAAAAGGCAGAAGGTAATGTGTTCTAGTGCATATTAACATGTGTATATGTGTGTAAGTGTGATTTTACATGTATAAATGTGTGAAATTGTATGCCGCTTTTTATGGTTGGGGAAAATATGTTCTTTGGGAAAAAAAAAGATGGAATATAAAGAACAACTAGGGTACCTAAAACAATATTAGTCTATATAAAACAATATTAAAACAATCTGAAATGTGAGTTCTTATTATTAGAGTACACACACACACACACACACACACATACACACACCAAGATGGTAGTTAGGTAGGTATATAGAAAGATAGATGATTGATTGATAGATAGATAATAGGTAGGTAGACAGATATATAACAGCTAGAGTCATAGATATTCTATAAACCTGAACCAAACTCCTGATCAATTTCCTTAATTATTTTAGTATTAAAAGTATGCATAGTAATTTAGATTAAGACACTAGTATGAAATCAAGTCAACGGTCTAGTAAATCTGTTATCTGGCTGTGAATATTTTGAGTCCAAAAGCATTCAGAAATGATATAAGAAAGTAATAGTATAGGCATAGCACAAGGCTCAGAAGTTAACAAAAGGTCAACCATTCCAATGGAAAACTGAGAACATATCAGTGGAAGGAAAGAATGCTTTGGACAGATATTTCACTTGATGTAAACAAAAGACTTCTCTATGTGACCCAAATCTAGCTGATAGCTTGTCACATTTTAAAAATTCTTTTTTTATATTTTTATGTTCCTTTTTCCTTATCTCTTTCTTGATTGTATTTTCACAAAGATACATGCATCATTTCCATGTAGTTTTCTAAATCCAGTAGTTTCGTTTTACATATCTGAGTTTCATTTGACAGCAGATAGAAAAAGCAAATTAAAAGCAAATACCAAACTCAGACTTGTGGGGGGAGTGGGGGAAAGGGCATTTATTGAAACCTTAAAATCTGTACCCCCATAATATGCTGAAATAAAAAAAAATAAAAATAAATAAATCAAATACCTTCATTTTTTGTTTGCCTTCTCATGAGCACTCTCATTTTTCAAAATAGGGACTGAGGACTAGAGACTTAAAATACTTGCTCAAAGTACCACAGATAGTGAATTATGAAGCTGGAGGTCAGGCTCAGGCACAGCGGCTCATGAATCTATGTTCTTGACCACTTTACTGTATTTTAATTTGGAAGACTTTAGAGAGGACACAATACTTGAGCTAATTGTTGAAAGATAATTAAGAATTTTTCTACTTGACAAAAAAAGTGAAACATATACTAGGCTGATGGATCAGCATGTCCGTAGAGAGCACAGTGGGTTTCCAGAACTCCAAATTGTTTAGGATTACTGGGATACAGAACAAGCGGAAGAAAGAAGTATAAGATGTGACTGAAATTGGGGGTAGCTAGACATGATGAGCCTCATGGGCTATAACAAAGAGTTTATAATTCAAGCTCTCAGAAGTGGGCAACAAACTGACGAGTTGGGAGTGGGAAAAATAATAAGGGAAAATGACAGTTTAAGGACTGCTTTGTTAGTGCAGGGCAGAAGTCTGTAAACTTTTTCTTACAAGGCCAGATAGTGAATAAATTCATCCTTGTGGGTAAAGAGAAAAAAATAAGGATATTATTCTGACTTCTGACCTGAGGGATAAAACTAAAAGTCTGAAATAAGGCAATAGCTATTGGTGGGGTGGATGTAATTGGGCCATCAAATAGGACTAAATAAAGAATCTATTAGAAATTTGAATTTTGACATTTAGTGACTTATTATATAGGACTTGAAAAAGAAAAAAGAGACTGAATTATTTCTGAGGCTTCTTACTGAGATGATATGTTACTCCCCTCCTTCCGTCTTCATGTGTACATACACACATGCACACATTCAACATAGAAGGTTTGAAAAGGTAATACACTCAGTTTACATTGATTTCTCTTCTATACTTATGAAAGTTTCTCAAATGATTCTTCTGACATACCTCTCTTGTGCCTTAGCCTCAGTGATGGTGAGTTTGCTACCAATCTCTTACTCTCACCATAGAATGTAGTATGAAATACATAACACTCGTGTAAGACTGATTCAAATTTAAAAAAAATGACAAAGAAGAGGTAATACGTATGGAAACTACTACTTTCAAGAAACTTGGCAATGATAAAGGTAAAGTAAAGAAAGAAAATATATTTCTAGGAACACAGAGAACTAGATATCCAGAGAAACATCTAATAAAGACACCTATTTGCTGGATAAAATTAACAGCCAAATCAAGCAAATAGAAAAGCAAAGAAAGATAAACACACATACACACAAAGTTATTTTCTTTCGCAGTATAGTGAAGCATCTGAAAAATTAAGAGAAATCCTTAGAGGTCAGAATTACAACCTGAATTTGCAATAGTAGTACTTATTCATTCCTAGTGACCTAGAGTTACCTAGTTTTTAATGGTTTTGTTCTTATTCATTTGATGGAGAGAGTTTATAAAACTTGAACATAAGCAGGGTAAAACAGGATGGAATTTTAAATTGAATTTAAATTTAAAATTTGAGTAGCTTACATTTGACAAATATTCTCAAAGTCCAAAGCTGTAGGAAATTAGCTGGAAAAAAGAGAACTCTATTAGCAATGACCACAAATACTTACCTATTAATACTTTTGTCTTGTCTCTGGAGAAGTCTTTGCCACAATTATCCTGAAAAATTTTATGGCATGAAGATTCTTAATTGGCATGATAACTATGATACTCCCAACTTGAATGCCACCATAAATCAGGAAAACCCAGTTGTCTTCAATCATAAACACATTTAAGGGTAATCTACAAAAAGCCATTTTCTGTTTATTTACAAAATAAACAGAAAGAAGAAAACAATACATCAAGCAGTGATTAGTAAATTATTTATGGGGGCTAAATTTCTAGTGCTTTTAAACATCCCTCACATGGATATACTCCTTCTATTAATTCAGTTCATGGAAAGTAAGAGACAAAGCACCATCCTGATCCCAACTCAGCTTCTTTTCCCCAATCCCTCTGGTATGTGACTGTCACTTTCAGCCAATGTTGAGAAAGAGGAGCCTCTCTATCCAGAAGTCATCTTCTGACTTCTCTTTACTGGCGTTTCATTATTACCTACTATGATCATTGTCAGTTTTTCTTACCAAATTCTTGGCTTTATTTCATAACTTAAACCATTAATTTGCAATATGTCATACCAAACAGCAACATTAGCATAATCTGCTGCTATAAAAGTAATGGTGTCACCCTAAAATCCATATGTTGAAGCCCTAACTCCCAGTACCTCGGAATGTGACTATATTTGAAGATAAGGCATTTAAAGTGGTGATTAAGTTAAAAAATACCTGTAAGGTAAGTCCCTAATCCAATATGACCAGTGTCTTTGTAAGGAGAAATGAGACACATCAGACATTTGTACATAGAGGAAGGACCATGTAACGACATGCCAAGAAGGCCACCATATGAAAGCCAAGAAGATAGACCCCAGAAGAAACCAACCTTGCTGAAACCTTCATCTTCAACATCCAGTCTGCAGGACTTTGAGAAAATAAGTATTATTGTCTAATGCACTAAGTCCATCCTATTTTCCTATGGCATCTCCAGAAAACTAATGTACCTAGAAACTTATTAGATATGCAAATTATTGGGCCCACCCAAAAGCTACTAATCAAAACTCTAGAGGTAGAGTCCAATGACTTTTGTTTTATCAAGATTTCCAGATGGTGTACTCTAACCACTGATTTAAACCACTGATTTACTCTACCTTGTTGAGGAGTGAATTGATAGAGTCCTTAAACTGGGTGATTGTGGTAAAGGTCTCATTTCCTTCTCAGTATCATTCCTCAATTTTTCTTTCCTTATACACGGATAAATGACCACAGTATATCAAATGTATATTGTATATTTATGGTGAATATAAAGACAAACAAACAAACAAAACAATCCAATACCTAAGGGCAAAGATTTACTAACATACAGAAAATAACTGAGGAACTATCATAAAATTTAATGTAACACCTGAGCTATAGAAGATTAACCAGTGTTAGTTTCTCTCATATTTGGAGATTGACACCAGGAAAGTTCAGGACAGGGGATAAAGATGGTTTTGCTTGCTAAATAGCTTATACTATTTTATAATACACAAAATGAAGGAAGATCAACAGTATACACTGGGGAAGAAAAGAATGAAAGTTTCTGCAAGAAGGTGTGATAATAAAAGAGAAGTGAAAGCCAACTGAAAGAATTCCCAATGGCCAAAGCTGGAACAATTTAAGCAACAAAATTAAGTATTAATAGTATTGGGTTATAATCCAAAGCATAAAATAAATATCCATGAGTCCATCCTGATATAAATAAATGATGGATTGAATGAATAAATAAATAAATGGCAATAGGCAAATCTCCCATGCAGAAGAATTTCAATAATTTATCTAAACGGTCTACCCGCAAGCAGGTAGAGCATAAGTCCTCACTCCTTGAGTGTGAGCTACACACAGTGACTTCCATCCAAAGAGTAGAGTATGAAAAGGGGAAAAACAGTAATTTTACAACTATCTGACAAACAATGACAAAACATCAGCCAAGCGACCAAGATTATCATCAACAATGATAAATCATGTTGATAGTATATACTCTTACTATGATATACTGAGGATGGCACTTTACCTTTATGTTCTTCTTCCAAAATACTGTAACACAAGAATAATCATGATGAAAACAACAGACAAAGCCTAACTGAAGGATATTCTACAAAACGAACTCGAGTCAGCATTCCTCAAAACTATCCATATTATCCAAAATAAGTTTGAGACATTATCACAGTCAAAAGAAGACTAAGGAGATGTGATAACTAAATGTCACATGGTATCCTAGATGGGATCGTGGAACCCAAACAGGGCATTAGGTTAAAAATAAGGAATTTCTTTCTGAATTTAAGAAAATCTGAGTACAGTATTGCTTTACTTAATAATACTATATCAATATTGAGTCATTAACTATCAAAAATGTGCTATATTAATATAAGATAATAATAGAGGAAACCAGGTATATATTTATGGGAACTCATTGTACAGTCTTTGCAATTCTTTATAAATATGAAACTTTTAATATAGAATGTTTCTTTAAAAAGGAAAATGAGGGTTCAGGATGAGAACACTGTTATGTAAATAGAAAAATACTGTGGAAAATGTAAAGGGTTGTTGTTATCAAGTGCCATAAAAAATTTAAAACCAAATGCTGTAACTATTTGAATGGGCTACCAAAAGAGAACTCATGGTGAATTATGGGGTACAGGAGGAGGGACCATTTAATAGCTGTGAAACCTTATACTGACAACTTAAATTCTCTAAGATGTGGTATCACTTTTAAGTATTGTTCATGATGTCTTCTCTGAATAATTCAGACCTTTTTTGAGAAAGCATTTGGGAATTATAAATGAGTATATGAAATTTAAGTCGCTGTTATTTATATTTTTTAAATGTTATTAATATGATTAAAAATTGTATGGAAAAGGTGTATATTTAACAAGTGGATCTGGAAGAATAGGCATTACAGATAAGGAAAATTGAGTAAGTGTGAAGAAAGGAGCGTTTAAAGGGCAATGATGAGTCCATGTTCACTCTGACTATGGTGGGAAATAATATACAGCCATGTTAAACTTTACTCATGAATTTATTTATAGACTCTTACATCAGGCATTTATTCTTTCTGAAATTAATTTATGCTTTCATGGTGAGATATGCATTCTTAGAGATCATCTTAGGTGTTACATGGAGAAGGACCAGAAAAGCAACAAGATTGAAGGAAAAGGGTCAGCTCTGAAGCTGAAAGGCTGTTGTAGTCGCCAAGATGAGAGAAGAACAGTGGCTTGTCTAAATTTGTTGCAGATGGGTTGGAGAAAAATTGATGGATGTGAAGCATATAGCATAGATAGAATTGGCAGGAGTTGGTAATGCATTGGATTGAAAAGTGAGAATGAAGCAGATGCGAAGGGAAAATATTAGGTAGGATCTCTTACTGAAATAAGAAACAAAGGAGGAGAAACAAGTTAGTGGGTGAAACACAATATGTTTACTATAGATGTCTTAAATTTGAAATATGTATAGGACATTCAGATAAAACCACCTGATGTGTACTTTTACATATAGCTCTAAATATTAAAAAAAATGTTTCCAGCCAGAGATATAGACGTGGGAGGCTGTGAACATATGGAATGGTTAATAATTGAACTTTGGTTATGAAAGGGATATCAAGGGAGAGCAGCAGTATGAGGAGAGAGAAGGCCCAGACACTGAGGGACACAGTCATTCCATAAATAAGACTTTACCCCTAGTTAAAGTCCCATCTATTTAGCATCCACAGCATTGTCCCAATTAATTTTTCTAACCTCATCTCACTAGTTCTCACACAAAGATGCAATAAAAGCTAGACTACTGTAATCTGTCTCAAACAACAACAACAAAAATGGATTCTTCATACTTGTCTCATCATCCAGCTTTGTTGTATTAGAATTCCACCATTCTTCCAAGAAGCACTTCATTTATTTATTCATATCTTCATTGAGACATCCATCTGCTAAGTGGAATCTTACTGAGGGCATTCCATAGACAAGGTACGGGGCTCTTAAAACCCCTGTCCTACAGCCCCTTCAACCACCTGGAACTCAGGAATGTCTCCTTTAACTCCATAGTCAGTCATACTTTAGGGCTATTGTTCCCTCTCAACTCATCTATAATTGCTGTCAGACTCAGGAAACACTTAAACTCTATTCTACCTTTTAACATTTCTTATCTTTTGGTACATGTGTGTATTATCTTTCAGTAGATTGTGAGCACCTACACTTTCATGGACCACTTTCATTCTTCACTTCACCAACAAAATACCTTCCATTAAGTATTTGTTGATTCACTGATACATACCTTGACTAGGTAAAACAGTTTTTATTTACTGAAGAAAAATGAGGAGTATATGGAAGCTTGAGAGTTCTTTTTATAAGAAACAAGTTAATTATATTTCATGCTTTCTATGGTGATTCAACTGGTGGATATTTTTTGGGTTAATGTGAAGAGAAATAGTTTGTTTTTATATGACAACAAAATGTATTTTCTATTTTCAAATCAGAGAAATAAAAATAGTTACAGAGTTAGACATTTTAAAATCATAGGTTCTTTGCCTTCAAATAGCCACAATATTTACAACACATTTTGGTTGCATACTTTAAGAGGATTCTGTATATGTGACTTAATTGCAGGATACTTTTCATTGCCATCACTTTCCAACTTCAAATCAGTCACTGCATGGTCAATAAATGTCAACTTATGCTAACAAATAAAAAACTGCTGAACACAACAGTCATAACTACAGGAACCACAGTGACAGTTTGACCATTCCAAAAGGACCTGATTAATCCTGACTTGATTCAAGAAATGACTGGCAGCAGAGAACCCCAACCTCCAAAATAAACAATTCTTCCTCTTTTGAAATAACTCCACACTTCTGTTTTGTAGCCAACCAAGGACTGCAAAATATGTGAAGACAAGTTTGAGATCCCTCTGAACTCCCTTTCAAAATACCACCTTAATAGAACAGTTTCTATAATCATAGGCAGTATCAGTATTTCCTCTTTTTACTCTATAAAATGAACTCTTTTCTAACATGTCTGAACTCTGCAGCAGATGAGTTTCTTTGGCATACATTTTGAATAAGTAACCTTTGTTAATTTTGTCTGTGACACACACACATAATAAGAAAAGTAAGTTTACCACATTGTATTTTTAATATATTATTTTTGATTATTCAAGTTTACATTAATACAAATTGTTGAGAAATTATAATTTTTTGTAGAGAAGATTTTAACAGCTCTTTAGATAGAGATCATCTTATTTACATTCATTGATGTACATTCAATGTGTTTATTACATATTGCATCAGAACTAAGTTCATACTTCTCCAATCCTTTGCAACACAGACAAAATATCATGGTGACATTTTCCATATACTACATCTTGATGCACCTGATAGTAATCTTTGGAACACTTTTAGCCTTTTGATTAGGCTTATTACAGTCTCAAATAATAGTTTTATTTTTGTCTTGATATGAGTTTCCAGTTTAAACCTTTAATTTTGTAGCAATAGAAAGGTTAACACCGTCTGTTAAACAACAGAACTATATTGTGGTCATAAAATATAGTCATTTCACCTCCTCTGGGTAATGTCCAAATATAGGAGACTTGACATGTCAGAGTTATCTGGTGTAGAAGTTAATATGAAAGCATTAACAAACATTTAATCTCTTTGTTTTCACTAGATTTTTTATTGTATTTCAAATAGCAAACCATTAAACTTTCTGGGCCTAATCTATACATTTGTATTCTGGACAACAGCTGATTTACTTGACTAAAAGTTTTGCTGATGTAAGATGCAAAGGATCAAGCTTTTAATAATGGAAACACACAGAAAAAAAAAAGCCCAACTCCATGAATTTAAATCTATCTTACAGGAGAACTTATGATAAGTTTATAGGAATTAAATGTCAAGATGTTAATAAGAATTGGCAGGTTTCCATGTGATTAGATGAGAGAGTTACAGCTCAAAATGTCACTTTTTTTCTTTTTTTGGAAATGTGAGAAACACACTGAACAGATGCATCCAGAAAGATAACCATTGTAAAAACATCTGTCTAAACTCTAAGTGCAAATTATTCTTTAAAAAGTCATCAGTTACTTATCTCTCTACAATGAATCTCAGTTCACTTTGAAAATATGGCATCAAAACAGATTTGAGCATTGAAACAGGATTTCTATTTGCATTTAATGGTGCCTCCACTTGGGAAGATAGACATTCTGTTTTCTGATACAAGTATGATCAGTTTTTTTTTTTTTTAACTTAGAAGTATTAAGAAGTAAAAAGCCTCTCACATGGGGACAGACATATTTTTGAAGGCTAGGTCTTGGTGATTTAAATCAAGGAGATTATACTGATTCTCTTTAGTGACTCTGCAGATCAGACTTCTGCCTTCATTGTTTTCACTATTCGTGTATTCGGCATTTATAGCTTTTAATGGCATGTCTTATTAATATTTCATTAGATGGCTTCCGTTTGCTTGAAATATTGTTCTCCACCCCTTTACCTTTAGTCTAAATGCATCCTTGCTGGAGTACTATTCAGCTATAAGAAACAATGGTGATATAGCACGTCTTGTATTTTCCTGGATAGAACTGGAACCCATTCTATTAAGTGAAGTATCCCAAGAACGGAAAAACAAGCACCACATGTACATACTCACCAGCAAATTGGTATTAACTGAGCAACACCCAAGTGGACATATACGAATAACATTTATCAGGTGTCGGGCAGGTGGGAGGAGGGAGGAGAGGATGGGTATATACATACATAATTAGTGCGATGCACACCAACTGGGGGATGGACATACTTGAAGCTCTGACTCCAGGGGGGAGGAAGGGAAGGGCAATATACGTAACCTTAACATTTGTACCCCCATAATATGCTGGAAAAAATAAATAAATACATAAATAAAAAATACTTCATTAGAATGTATACTCTATGAGATCAGGAATCTTGTTTTACCCTCTATTATATCGTATAGAATCTACCAGAGAATTCATTACATATACAGTTTTTTAAAAATATAATGAATGAATTATTATCTAAAAATAAACAACTATAAGTAAGTTTCTTTGCATTGTAATGGTGTATATGTGTTCTTATATGTTTATACACGAGGCTCCCTACTATTGATTTGTTGAGTTTTTCATTCTAGCGTATTAGTTCTTAAAGACGATAGTTCATTTCTAAGCACATCTATGTTTACTTGATTTCCATCCAATTGGTTTATTGTAAAAGAAACAGTGAAAATGCTTATTTGTTTATTATACGCTATCTATTACTCGACATAGTATTAAATGTCCGACTTTTTCCTTTCACTTTTTAATTGACAGTTGGGGATTCTTTTGGCCAACTCCTTCAGGTTAACAGAGCTATCAAAAGAGGCATAGTGATGACCCAGAATTCTCCAAGGCCATGTCTGATGATTAGCACAAAACAGTTTGCTGCTGATATTGTCAGGAGTCCTCTCCACCCCCTTAACTCAATTTCTTGCTTCATTGCTTTGAACCCTTATGGGACAGCAACAGTTTAAGAGATGTCAACAAGAATACTCTTGTTCTCACAAGAATTTAGTATAAGAGGATAAACAGTTACACAGCTGGCCAAACTAATATACCTATATAGAAATGTGTGACTTAAGCATTTAATAAATGCATGAGCATTTTACAAGGCCCAGTGGACCTTCCCCAGACTTATTGAATTTGACTGATATCTGTGGAGTTTACTTGGAGTAATTTCTGCTTAAAAACAAAGTTACGGGGTTTGTTTGTTTGTTTTTCCTATTCAAACATCACGTTGAGTTAAGTAAGAACCCAGACATAAAGTCATAACTTGTCACATAGTTCTGTGAACATCAAAATATTGCCAAAGGAAAATTCAGAGAAATAATCCTAGTTTATTTTTTCTGTTTTGTGTATTTGCTATGAATACTGTTGATGAGTAGTTTAGGACTCACACAATCAGAAAGCTCTACAGGTATTTTCTGTACTCCTTTTAATATATGTTTGTACAGCTACTGAGTAGTGTCTTAATTAAGGGATCTCCATCTTTTAAAAAAGTATTGCAGAAGATCAAACAACCAATGACTTGGGCAGTGGAAATTTATGGAACACAAACTTGTTATTTTTATGCTAGAGTCTAACTAACTACAGTTTACCTGGCAGAATATACAGTTATAATATCCAATCATTGAGTGAATAATATTTTAATATCACAGAAGTTTCTGCTTGAAATTACAAGAGACTTCAGTGCTTTAAATAAAAATCGACATGATTGAATTAGTATTTTTGTAACATACCTACAAAGAGTTAATCATGATTGGTTAGATATGGGCTTTAAGCTATGGATCACAGCTGCTAGACTCATCGTTGGGTCTTTCAGATAGAGTTCATTACTCAAATTTCAATCAATATCATTCATTTCTTTCTCTTTTTACTAGTAACTATAATAATATTTATCTTTAAAGTGTAAGGTATATGACTAACTGAAAATAGAGATAAAGTGTTAAAACTAACTTTAAAATAACAGCCTTATAGCATGACATTGAAATAAAAAAATGACCATGGCAGCATTTTACCACTTTCCCTAAAACTGCTAAAATTCACTTTCAAAAATATAGTAAAATAGGAATAATTGGCCAAAAATATTAATGAGCAACCATTTTATAAATTCATAGAAACAAATGATTTTCTGACCTACAGCTGGTGAATATTATATGAATAGTATTTTATACTAATTAATCCCACCAGCAAAAACAAATTCCTCTTCTCTGGAAACGTGCTTGAGCCTATTTAAAGTATTGGAACATTTTATGAGGTCGAGAGGAATTAGGCTGAGTATTTTTAGTTTCCTCACTCCACACATGCTATTACCATTGCTGATAAAATCACATAGACTATGTCTAAAATGCTTAAGGCAACCCACTTGACTTTTGTTTATTAGTGTGTAGGAAAAATAATCCTTTACATTTCTTAAGTTCACTTCTCATTTTTAAACAGTTTCAAATTGGGTTGAGTCCCAAAATGAGAAAATCGCCTTGGACCAGCCTTTAGCAAAATCTCTGATGAATGTGAAATTTTTCTCTCCCTCTTCCTCCTCCAGTATTCTTTAGTGATACTCCATTCAGTAATTGCTCATGCATTTTCTTAAACAGTCCTTTGACTTCAATTCTAAACCCAGGTATAATCATAATGTGCTCCATTTTATGAAAGGACCATCTTTTCTTTCCTTTGCAACCCACGAATCCCATTAAAATGCTTATATTTTTCAGTGATCAGAAAAAAGTAATCAGAATTTAAAAGGTGAATAAATAATTTCTTGAAGTGTTTGATTTTTTTAAAAAATAACAGATTTTTTTTCTGCACAAATGACTCTCATCAGTATGAGTAATAATTCTTTCAACAGAGAGTTGAACTCAATTACTTTTTAACATCCTTTCCTCATCAAGATAATAGCAAAAAATAAAATAAAATGAGCCATTGAAGAGTTTGTAAAGATAAATTTGGATAAAAGATCAGATAAATCTTATCAATAGACATCAGTTGCAATACTTACACAACTACCCAGTTGTCTTCTCATAAAATGATCCCAGCTTAGTATTTGGGGATAAATAATAACGTATGAAGTAGAAAATGGCCAAATCCTGAACTAGGGAAATGAAAGTAAGATAACTTAGTAAGAACTCTGTAAGAGTAAGAGCCATTCTAGTCTTGAATTACTAAGGCTTTATTTTATTCAAGCTCTAAATTTGGATTCCAAAGGTCTTTAACTTTAAAATTTCAGCTTCAAAATGTTTATATTTATATGCCCCTCAAAAGGTTAATGCAGCATTATCTATCATATTGATCTCAGTGCTGTGTTTGAAGTGTACTGACTGGTCCAACTTAATACTAATAATAGCTTATTCCTTTTAATCAAAGTTTGTCATAATAAGGAATCATAATAGATGAATTATAGCAGGAAAGAAATGAATATTGTTGTTTATAAGCTTATTATTTAACTCTTCAACCTTTGTGATACTATATGTACAAGAGAATAGTAAAATTTTATATTAGCAAATATCCCACAAACCAGTGATACAAAGAGTACATTACTACTTTTTAGACATGTGAAATAGCAAACCCTTGATATTAGTTATGAATTTTGTAACCAGATAATTATATCTCATGTAAAATCCACAGTTGATTGGCTTTGTTTTTGTTTTCAAATTTTCCTACCTCACTTGTGTCCATATTGGCCTGTCAGGCAAAACACACACATACTCGAATTAGCATGTAGAAATAAAATTTTCAATGTGCAGTCATAATTTGCTTTGAATCTCTATTATTAAATATTGGAGATAAAAATAGTCCCTCATAGATCGAAATAAACATTTACTTTATTTTTAGCTTTCAGTTATTAGTTTTTGCAACAAAACAGATTAATTCTTTGAGTTTTAAACAATGGCTTAGTCATGTATAAAAATACTGTAGTAATAAATAGATTGTTATTTAAATATATCTCAGTGGTATTAGTTCAAAGTTGCTCTATCAAATACTGTTGACAGAATTTTCCAGAATAATTTAACGTTTTATGTATTTTGGCAAATTATCACATACTGTATTAGTTATCAAACCAATGACTTAATTATTAGATCGTATTTTCAATTCCTTTTGTTTTCATTAATGGACTGATTTGTCCTATGGAATATATTCAGTCTTTGACCATTATAAAATAGTAACTAGAAGAGCAAAACTTAAGTCTTCTAAAATCAGATCATATGTGAAAGAACACAAGCTGTTTAGTGAGATAACTTAGATCCAATTTCTAGATCTTTGACTATTTATACCCCTGTCTTCTCAACTATTAAATGAAAAATATAATGCATACCTTAAGCCCTGGTGCTATTGCAAGTTTAAAAAGATAACATATCAAAAATTTTTGTGAGGTACTATATAAATAAATATTAGCATCAATGCCATCCCACTAGAAATAATGTATAATAGGAATCAATTCACTATTATTCAGCCCCCAATATTAATTGAGCTCTACAGTGGGCCAGGCACTGTTGCAATGGTTTGCGATACAGTGACTAATGAAGCAGACAAAGCTGCCCATCAAAGAGCTCACATCAATGAAAAATGAGCTATGGATATTATCAAGAAACACAAAAAGGAAAACTTACTATATTTCAGTTAATGATGTTATGAATGTTATGAGCTACACAGGACTATCATCAGCTATTGATTCATATAAAATAAAGGTATTTATGGTTCGAACAGTGTCACCCAAGATACATATCTTTGTGTTTTGATGGTCTATTTTTAATATATCTCTCGGATGTTGGATATACATCTGTTTTTTTCCTCATGCATTCCTATGCATTTCTACACAAAGAAATTAGTGATCGTACCCAAAATTATATGCCTGTGAATTTTGTCTTGCCTGTTTCCTATGTTTTATAATTGAAGATTTATATGACTTTTGACTCATGCCCTAATCACCAAGTTTAACAATAGCCACATCTCAATGAATATCTAGTATGATTAAAATATTTAAAATAAAGATACTGCTTGGAGAGAACTTGTAGAATTTATTGGAAGAACAACTAAAGAATCAAGATTAACCCCTCTAACATCTTTGACCAGAGAATACTGGAAGATTTTTTGTTCCTGATTCACCCTCTCACATTGTTTATTACGTAGTTAGAAGGCTTACTAATAACACCAGGGACAGAAGGAAAAGTGAGAGCCAGATACAGACACTTGGTATGATTTGTTAGTGCCTGAGGAAACAGACAGCAAGATATCCAGTACGAAAAATATGATTGCAGTTGGCCGGAAATGAGACCACCTGCCTTCTAGGAAGATTCAGAGCCTGTTTCTATACCTAAAAAAAATATGCAGTAGAGATCTAATCAATTATATCCGATAATTAATGCAAAATATATGAATAATAAAGGAAAACAAAGCTCTATTCTGTGTTAGTTGTTGAATTGTTCAACAATGCATTTGGGAAATAGGCATACATAGAGGTCAATTGCAATTAGTTATATCCTGTCTTTGAATTATGATTTTATAATACGTACCCAGTTAAGATGTAAATGAAGTTAAATATGGCTCATTTCTAAGATTTTTATCATAACCTAAAAAATAAATCTAATTTCATATATCTTTTTCATTTTTCATTTCAAATAACATTTTCGTGATAGGCCAAAGTATACAGCATTTTTGTCAAATTTTTCATATTGTTATATTCATTCTCCTTCTCCCATACAAGTTTTATTGGCCATTAAATTCTTATTATTAATGGAAACTTCCATGTTATGATTGTTAACAACTAATATTACAAAAACATTTCTCTGTCTGAAAGTTTGACATTCCTCTACTGTGCTATCAAGTCATTTTGCAGGCTCAGCTCTCCATTTAGCAAAAGATTTGTGCTATAATAAATCTTATTTTAAGATTACAATGCAACAGAAGCTCAATACAAAGAAAATTTGAGCCTTATAAAAATCAAATCTGTAGTGAGAGGATAAGGATAGTCTTGAAAATTGCTGCACACAAAAAAATGTAGAGTTGGAGCACTTGGACAACATTTTGCCTTTTCTGAAAAAGTAGTATCTTTTTCTAATAGTTTCATTAGCAAATAGGAAATTTCCATTATAGGATTTGTTTTTTTTTCCTCACTAGTCCAAGATAAGCTGTTTAAATAAATGATTTTTTGAGTCACTTTGTCCCCCTTCTCAACCATTTTAAAGATGAGGATTTTTATTTTTACTTTATAATAATCATGTATGAAGCCGAGATTTTAAAGGAACTCAAAACACTAGTTCTTTCTGAAAAACAAATTACTTAGAATCCAAAGCTTAGCAATATATACTTAAATTGGCTGTTAATTAGAATATCCAATTCTTAATCTTCAGCATCCAATTTATGTGACTGTCTCTGCATTAAGAATGAAAATATCCAAAGTTCAACATCTGCAAAATAGACTACAGTTCTAATGATTTATATGGTAAAATTTTGAATCTGAATCTCAATGGATAAATCATTCATTTTGAAAACACAAAAAGTAAATGCAATCTAACTAAATTTTGTATTTATATTCATTTGTAAAACCCATTAGTATTCCCCAGTCATTCTGTGGGGTTAATATAAATTTTCACATGAACATTTCATTTAACACAATGTTGTATACTTACTAAAAATGAATCTTTAATTTGGAATGTCTATTTAACTGGTATGCCAAGCAAATGCTTGTTAAAAGTTTTCTGTTCCAACAGGAGTTCTTGACCAAATCTTGGGCAACTGCTAAGGTGGAGATACTTCATTTTAAAATTAACATTGTTCTACCACCATATAATGTACCTATGCCTTTAGAAGATGCGACAATATGTCCCAGAGAGGACAGGTCAGAGTATATGAACATCTTAAAATACGATGGGGAGGAGTGTGGCAACACAATAATGGCAAAGCATCTATTATGCTATTCTATCATTCTACCAGAGTTATTGTGAAATACCAGGGATGATATAAATAGTTTGAGTTAACTTTTTGCTTTTCATGAAATAACAGAGGCTTCATATTACATAATGTGATCCTGTAAATTATATTGATTTGGTGAGGTGATGACAGAATGTCAACGAAAAAGAAAAAAATACGAATCTGAATGTTAAAGATGGGATTGCCCTTAGCAATTATCTAGCCCAAACTGATCATTTGCTAGAAGAAACTGGAGCCAACAAAAAATTGGGACCTCATCATCACCTCAAAAGAGTTACCATTTATCCATCGTATATTCTTGTCTAATCACTACACTAAACATTCAATATTTTGCAGTCTTGTAAAATACAAATTTTGCAGAAGAGAAAACGAGGCTTGGAAAAGTTAGTGTTAGTTGTTCAAAGTCACATAGCTGGTGTGTGGTGCAGCTAGGACATAGATATGGCCCTGCTTGACTCCAAACTCCATGTTTATAGCTCCTTAGTGCTCCCATAGTGCTCAATGTCACATGTGGGTTAATGTGTGACTGAGCGTCATGATTTGTACTTTGGCTTCTGCACTGATATGAGTAATTTCCCTCAAAAAGCCAGAGTGAGATGAGTAATATTAAACAAGACAAAATGGAATTGAACACATACATTCAGTCAGTAAGCAGCTATCATGACACTTATTGTAAACATATTTTAACTAAAATTGCCATTGTATATTAATTTTAAAAATTATATCCAAGTAGAAATCAAACATAGACACATTTCTGTCTCAACTTCTTTCTGTGTAAATTACATTTTGCCTCACTGATGGATACTAAGGGAAAATTGCTTTGTATTAAAATGAGTAGCATTACTATTTTTTTGGTAATATTTCTATGGAAATTTTAAGAGAATCATAACATATTCAGAAAGGATAAAGTCTATTTTTTTCCTACAGGGAGAAATGGTTCAGTTATTTTTTTATCATAGTTGCATGAGATTCAGGGAGATTGACTCCCATTTGCTGACAAGGAAACTGAGGCATTGAAATTCAAAGAATCTTACTATCTAAGAGCTACCAGGAATGTTGTGGGTTGTTTAGTTCAGCTTCCTTATTTTTTGGATAAATAAACAGGTCCAGAATGATTGACAATTATTTCCAAGCCCACAGATCTTGTTAGTGATAGAGTTATTTTGAGAATTCTCAACTCGTAACACCTAGTCGCTTTCTGTTTTCACTGAGCCATATTCCCTCTCCACAACATTATTACTGTCTGTTTCACTCATATAATGAAGAGTATAGCACCAGTGATCACAATACAGAGAATCAGGTCATTCAGCTGACACCTGATACCATTTACAAAGTTTAGAATTTGGTTTTCTTAGAGGCTTTAAGGCTGCACTTCCAGAGTGAAATGGAGAGTTATAGGTAGAAATAAATTGAAAGGCTACAACAGTGCAATGCAATTCTGACAGAGACCATCCAAAGTTAGCACAAGACCCCAACAAGACTGCTCTCACTTTAGATGCCAGCCACAACTTCAGGAGTCTTTGGTTCACCACCACCTGCACTTCTACAAATTTGGAAGTGGCTGGCTACAAATTTGGAGCTTAACTGGCTACAAATCTGGAGTTTAACTGGCTACAAATTTGGAGTTTAACTCCAAATTTGGAGTTTCTCATGACCCCCAGGTTTGATAACTAGCTGGAATGACTTAGAAACCTCAGTACAGCAGTATACTTATGATTACCATTTTACTGTAAAGAATACAAATGAAGACCAGTCAAATGAAGAGACACATATGGCAAGGTCTGGGAGGGTCCTGAGCACAGAGCTTCCATATTCTTTCTCCGTGAAATTCAGATGTGTCACCCAGCCAGCACATCTATGTGTTTACCAACCAGAAAGCTCACCTGAGCCTCAGTTTTTGGAGTATTTGTTGTGGTTTCATTGAGGTTCAATTGATTGAATCTTTGGCCATGTGACTGAAATCAATATCCACCCTCAGTCTCCTCCATGAAAGTTAGGCGGTCAAGCTAATATTATGTGGCCCAGAGCCCCAATTCTCTAAATACATGGTGATGTTTTTTTGTATGACCAGTCCACACCCTGAGTCATCTCCTTGGCATAAATTCAGGTGTGGTTTGAGGGCCACCCTATACTTCTAAACTTTTGGGATTTACCTAGTGACGGGAGTATCTCAAATTCCCTCCCAGGAACCATGAGTAAAGACCAGACAACTGTTTTTATTTATTTATTTATAACAATGATGTACATGTTGAATTAAAGGGATAAAGGATGTGTTTTTCTTGCCCTCCCCCCAAAAAAGCCCTGTTCTGCTGAGAAGACATACTGCTTGACATATGCTGGCCCTAATAAAGGGTTAAGTACTATTTTATGGACCATGTGGAATTATGCACACAATAAATACTTTTTCATTTTTACTGGTCCAAAATTATGAAAACCTCAATAAATTTTCTGAGTTTCTATCCATTAACAATGAATAAAGGGATAGATAAGTAGCATTTAGTAATAGTCACACACACCCTTGAGATAACACTTAATTCAAACTCACAAACAGCCCTCAACCACAAAAAAAGAAAAAAATGGAGCTTAAATCTGACAGAATCCATTAACTGAGAACATTGTAAAAATCCTACTAATTAATAGACTGTAAAAGGCTTCCAGGCGGCATGGACAAATACACTTAATTATAGTCCATCATTCTTACTTGTATTTAAAATCTCCAGCACTGTAGAATAATCCAGAAATTAATGTAGTTATGAATTATTATAGTGGCCATATTGAAATACAGTTTTATAGAATTGCATATTTTAAAATCTACCTATTTGACAAACATATAACTTCCAAAAGTTTTGTGCCTATAAAAAATGAAAAAGTTATAAATTGTTAAACCAGAATGTTACCAAACTTTTTAATACCCTTGCTCCAATTACTTATTTCACACTTAAGTTAATAAAGACCAAACAGCAGATTCATTTAAAGGACTCAACAACATGCTCATAAAACAAAACAAGGACCTACCAACATAGAAAAATTAATGGGAACTAAAAGTGAGAAAGTTAAGACACACAAGTAGGTGAACATCAGAATAGCAAGGAGAGAAGTAAGGTGAATTTAGGTATTTTGGTCCCTTGAATACATAGCATTTATTCCTGAATTAGTCATTTCCAGATATGGTTGGCAGCTGAAAAGAATTGGGGGTCGGGGGAAGAGGCTTTAGCTATCATATTAGGAAGTATGAAAAGTTTAAACCTTTCCGAATGTACATGGAAGGAGACAACTGAGATTATATATTTTCAAGCAAAAACACCAAATATTTTGCATTTTATAAATGTTTAGCCACAGTGATGTAAGATACTGGGCTATAAGAACAATAGACACCTTCCAGCTTCTGTTTACTGCTTGTTTGCTTGTTTGCTAACCGCAAGGCATTATGAGTACATTATGAGATACAGAGGAAAAAGACAAAAAACGCAGAAACCAGAGTCTCTCAGCTAGCACCCAAAACAGGTTAGAGCCTATCAGGGGAAGAATAAAGTAAAAATCACTGTGGGGGTGGATGCATGACCAGTGTGTAAGCAACTAAGTTATAAAAAGGGACTAACACACAAAAGAGGGTTCCTGCCCAGAAAAGAGGCCACCGCGCTGGCACTCAGGGGGCTCGGAGCCTAGCTCGAGCTAGACAATAAAACTCCTTTTGATAATTACAGCCTCAGTGACTCTGTCTCTCTGTCCTGCGGCCTTATAAATCTCAAATATAACAGTTATTTATCTGGATATTCATACTATGACTAAAATTAGGGATGCTAGATCTTCAGCATCCATATCATTAGTAAAACAGATCCTTTAATCGCCTATATTTTTTATATTTCTATATATTAGGACAAGTGGAAAATTGACAGTATACTATTCCAATTATTTAAACCTCAATCAAAGAATGTCATGTGTTTTAGTTTCTTATTTATAGACCAAAATATATAATATGTCAAATTAATGAATAGTGTTTTTCAAGATTTGATAAAACGAGTTAAAGAGCTTTGGGTAATTTTCCAAAAGTGTATAAAATTAAGAGAAATTCTTCAGTAATTCTAACATATTTGACCTTCAATTTGAGAATAAAGCACAATGTCTTCATTTTATCCTAATTACTTCAAAGAGAGTTAGAAAATTTAAATATACATGAATATATTAAACACAAATAAAACATATCTCTATATGATGTTCACAGAAAATTTCACTCAGTTTTATATTTTCTTAAATACCTTTTCTTGCATGCATATTTTATATGATTAGCTTGCTCTCATCCTTTCCATTGGTGGTAGAAATGGTATATCATTTTTATTTTATAATCACCATCAGGATACAGTCACATATAATTATGACTAGATCCTATGAACAGGTTTTAGTTTTTTAGCTTTTATTTATTAATTTTGTTCTCAAGAAGAATGAAAAAGAAGTTGAGAAATTGTCTTCAAGACCTTTGATATTTTTAATTTACTTTTTTCTTTAAATATTTTAACATAAGGAGAACTTTTTTCAAGCCAAAATTT
Source organism: Mirza zaza (assembly GCA_008750895.1). Lineage (NCBI taxonomy): Eukaryota > Metazoa > Chordata > Mammalia > Primates > Cheirogaleidae > Mirza > Mirza zaza. Next base: position 1,885 of record VSMD01075172.1, on the reverse strand, counting down.
TATTTAATGTTAAAAACATGTATTGTGTTTTGTTCATGAGCAAGTCACTGTTTTGGGTATCAAAAAACTGAAAATATATTGGCCAAAAAATCAAGTATAAAAACATATAATCTAAAGCGTTTTTTCTTATCAATCACCAAATCTTTTCATTCCTTCACCTTCCATAATTAATCTATAAATATTTTTCTGTGGATCTTTCTTCAAAATATTGTCAAAACTAGACACTTCTTACCAGTTAATATAAGCTGCCATCATACCCATTCTGAATTACTGAAATTACCTTCTGTACTTAATATAGTCTTTATCCTCATTATAATGATTTTTGTATTTAAAATATAGTTTCATAATACTATTTTTCTCAAAATTTTCAACTACTTCCCATGAATTGTAATCTATCTATTTATACATATGTATCTACCTATCTTTAAATCTTCTAGTTGAGTTTGAAGTAAACATTGTAATGTTAAGGAATTAAGTTTTATTCTAAAAACTCTTAAGGGTCAAATCTGTTACAAATGTCATTAGGATTTCTCTTAATTTTATATACTTTGGGAGATTCTCAGTACTATTTAACTCATTGTTTTATCAAATTCTAAAAACTACCATTCATAAATGCCAACTCCTTACTATACTACACAAATTCACACTTGACCTGGCCTCTCAGACCACATTTCTTTCAACTCCAGCCACACTGGACATACTGGTGTTCCTTTAACAACTCAAGTTTGTACCCTTTTCAACTTTCATAAATATTTTCCTTTGACCTACAGAACTTTCTCTCCAGGACTTCACATGGCTTTCTCTTTTGTATTAAGACATCTGCAGAAATCATGTTCTTGGAGAGGTCTTCCAGGGCAACCCTATCTAAAAGCCACCCACCATTCCATCATGCTCTATCCCCTTTTCCACCTTGATTGTGCATACTTTAACATTATCTGAAATTATGTTTTGAATACTTTTCTTAATTCCTACCTTCCTATCTTGTATTGACTTTCATAAAGAACACTCTTCAAGTTTATATTTTACTGCTTTGGCTCATCCCCCAAAACATCTGTTTGTTCTGTTATCCTTTGTTGGCTATTCCTCTACCATTTTAAATTTTGCCATGCATTCTCTCCTCTTTCTATAAGCTCATTTGGGGTGATTTCATGAAAAGTTTAAACTTTAATAATACCTTAAATAATAGCAACCTGTTTATGTTTCACAGCCCAGCTCTAGACACATACGAGTCTGGAACTGGGCTGTGAAACTTCAGACTTTTATGACCACCTGCCAGCCACCTTTTCCACTACAGACTAAGCTTAATAGTCAATACAAGATAGGAAGGTAGACATTAAGAAAAGTATTCAAAACATAATTTCAGATAATGTTAAAGTATGCACAATCAAGCTGGAAAAGGGGATAGAGCATGATGGAATGGTGGGTGGCTTTTAGATAGGGTTGCCCTGGAAGACCTCTTCTTGGACTGTTCTTTGATTTTGTTTACTATGTTTATTTTTATTTTACATCCATTGGTGTGTATGTGTCATTTGTCCTGACATTCATAAGTTTGGGAGCAGGCACTGACTGGCATCTAGCCGAGGATGTTAGGTGCCCTAATAAAAAGAATAGGTTTTATCTTTCTTCAATGGTCAGCTTGAGCTGACCTTATGAGTGAAAAATTAGCAAAGAGCCCCGTCTTGACTAGGATTGGGGAAGCATAAAATGAAATGGAGGCTGAGGAGAATGGACAGACTATGGCCGTTGTGGTGCATTTCTTCCAGGCATTGATTCCTGTATTTCCAGAACACTGTGTATGAAGGCACAGTGGATCCCCAAAGTAGTCTCTATGTTATATATGGAATCCAGATCCCAATGACACGGACTTGCAAGGTCAAATGTGCTT
>VSMD01075170.1:0-46292 GCA_008750895.1 Mirza zaza | reverse complement strand
TGAAAGTGCATACGTAGTTTTTACTGGGTATGGGGAGAGACAATAACTAAAATTACCAATCCTCCCTCCTCATGCTAAAGCATCCCTGATCACATTGGGTAAGTGAATATGGCATATCTTAAGAAAAAATTTCCTCGAAGTCCTACAATTTATATAAAAATATTCAGGCAATGATACTTTAAAAATGTAAATTTTAAAAGGTACCATTTATATTAGCTTCAAAACATAAAATATATAAGAATAAATCTTACAAAAGATAAAAAATCCTTACACAGAAAACTATAATATTTTGTAGAAAGATATTAAAGAAGCTGTAAATAAAAGGAACGTATACTATGTTCATGGATTATATTACGAAGATGTAACCTTTCCTTAAAATTTATCTAGTCAATGCCACTCCAATCCAAATCCCAACACGTTTTATAAAACTAGGTAAGTCGATTCTAAAATTTATGAGTATAATGTGCCAAGAACAGCCAAAACATTCTTAAAGAACACCAACAAATAAGGAACCTCGCCATACAGATAACAAAAGTAGGCATACTGTAATAACAGTAAAGGTGTGGTCTTGGTAAAGGGAATAAACGAACCAATGAAATGGAACCAAGAAGTCAAACAAATAGAGAAACTTGGTTAATGGTTACAGCTAACAGCACAAATTAGTGGGGAGGAACAGACTTTTCAGTAAATGGTGGTGGGACAACTGCTCATCCATATGGAGAAAAAAGAAATCAGTCTTCCACCACATGCTCTGCACACACATCAATCCCAGTTGAACTAAGGACTTATCCATGAAAGGCAAAACCACAACACTGATGATAATGGAGAATATATTTATGCCATCCATGTGGAGGAGGGAAAGATTTCTTACTAGAGCCACAGAAAGCATAAGAGATCAATTAAGATCAGCTTAGTAAAATTAAGAATTTTCATTCGCCAAAAAAGGCCATTCGAAATAAAGCAAAACTACAAACCACATAGTATAGGAAGAAGCAGGAATTTCTGCTGTTATATCATATATGTGTTCTTGAAAAGCGTCGCATTTTGCAAAATCTTGTGCAGAAACGAACAGAGCTTATGAAAACTAAGATTTAGGGAAGAATTCTCAAAGCCAGGTAACTGACAATAACACTAAGCATCCTAACCATAACATTAGCACATATTAAAGGACATGTTACATACCTAATAAATACAGACGTTTTCCTTAAAAAAAAGTAAAAGGGGAAGGTAACTTGAAGGAGAGGAATATGAGGAAGGGCTGAGACTGCTGTATCAGTGGGGACAAGGACAAATGTCCAAAGCACATGGTCCAAGGCCACCAACAGGGAGAGTCTGAGGTGAATGAGCAATGCCACAGTCCTTAGCTGCACTCTAGTCACTCTGGCTGTGCTAAGGTAGTTTGTGATCAGCTGCTATTATCTGGTGTAAAACATTAAATGCAAGAGAAACTGCAGCGGAACCAAAACGACTTTTACTAATCCGTTATGCAGCATCAATGCCCCACTCATCAGCTGCATGTGAGCTCTCTCACATTACAGGACCCTGCATCGTAAACTAACCAACTATTTGCAACGCATAACTAATACAGGATCAATAAAGAATAGTAAGTCGGTAGGAAAAAGGGGGAAAAAATGGAGGGCAAAGACACTTAAAATGAGCGCTTCCCAGAAACAGATATCCAAGTGGCCGGAAAACACGTGAAAGGATCCCCACGCTGAACAGTTGTGATGGTTAATTTTAGGTGTCAACCTCACTGGGCCACAGAGCATCCAGATATTCAGTCAGACGTTATTCCGGGTGTGTCCATGATCATCTTCCTGAGCGAGGTTAACATCTGGATTCACCGAACGAGCAAAGCAGATCGTGCGCCCTCTTGTGGGGGGGGCCTGGTCTAATCAGCTGAAAACTGAGCAGAACAAAAAGCTGACCTTGTTCCCCCAAGTGAGAGTGACCTCCTCCTGCCTGACTGCGGGACACCGGTCTTTACTGCCCTTTAGAAGGAGCTGCATAAATATCTGTTGGCTGACCAACACCTATTCCCGTATTCTGCGTCCGGCTGGCCCAGTTCTGTAGCTCTACGATCCCGTCAGCCGGGTGCACCCTGCCCGGGTCTCCTGCAACTGCCTGGGGCCACAGGGCTGGCTCTTGCCCGTGAAGAGTGAAGCAGCGCTTTCCCCAAGCTCTCTCCTTCGCAGCTGAGTGGAGAAGAGAACAGGGCCTTAAGCAGATGGCAGAACGCCAGGATGGAAGGTGTGTGGCCCATGCATGGGACTGCACCACAATGGCTGTCCGCCAGTTCTCAGAGGACTGTGACATGAGCAATGAAATTAACGTAACAGCATCACGCCTCTGAGCCTTCAGCTTGACTTGTTTCAGCAGCTAGTGAGACGCTCCACAGATTTACTCTCGTTACTTACCCTACTACACTTTTATAAAGGAATATATCTCTTCATCTTATTCTAGTGTTACAGTAACTCATTAAATGTCCTACAGCCTCTTACCCCCACAATAATTATTTCAGCAAAGGGTGGGGGATGTCTGTAACGATGAAAAACCAAAGACAACCCAGGCAGGAAAATCAGTAAAGACCAAAAGACCTAAATAAGCCCTTAGTAAGCCAGAGATGGCTATGGTGTAGACCAGGGTTTCTCGGACTCAGCACTGTTGACACCTAGGGCCAGATATTTCTTTGTTGCAGGAGACTGCTCCGTATGTCGCAGATGTCTGGCAGCATCCCTGGCCCCTACCTGCTAATACCAAAAATACCCTCCCCATCCACCCCTGTTGGGACAGCAAAAATTGCCTCCAGATATTGCCAAATGTACCCTGGGGAACAAAATCCTCCAAAGTTGGGAACCCTATAGGTTTAGCCAGAGCAGCTGGTAAACAGCTTCAAACACATTTAATTTAATGGCACGACTGCTTTCCGGCCAAATGCCACACATTTGTTCAATCCACAGAAAGTCCTCTCCAGCAAGTACACACTACGATGGTCTAAGGCTACAGGGGAAACACCCAAGCTGGAATGAGGCGCAAAAACTGGTACAAGTGACAGGAGCTGAGAACTCAGTGCTAGTCCAACTATTCCAACTGCTACCCATTGCGTGCCCTCAGTTAATGCACGGCAACACTGGTTCGCTCAACCTTTCTGAACTGAGTGGTAAAGGTTGCCACCGGCCTAGCTCCTCAAGCACCAAAAGACTCAGACAGTGACAAAGGGTCATTTCCTAACATACCACTTGGGTATGTTTTGTTGTTGCTCTTTAAAGACTAGTCAAGTGCAAGGAAGAGGAGAACAGGACTTAGATTTGCACCCGCCTGTGCATAATGATGGAGAGAACTCAAAACCTTCAGGGCAGCTGAACTGCACTGTGGGACATGCCACATTTTAACACGGTTGTACCTGCTCAATCTGTTTTAACACAGAACAATTGTGATAAAATTGATGAAAAAAGAAGGTAACTCAGGAATCATGGACATTTACCTTTAGCAAGGTCTGTCTATATTTCTTTCTCTCTGCTTTAGCGTTTTCTTTAACTAAGGGTAAGTTAGTGTGCATTTCCTGACTATATACCAGCTCTAGAGAGGAAAAAGGAAAAGGTTTCGTGTGCAAAGGATGTCAGCCTGGCTTACAAAGTTTCCCCAGGAAAACAAAACAAAAAAACCCAGTATTTAATTCTAAATTTAAAAAAAAAATCACATTATATAATCTATGGAATTGAACACAAGACAAATCTCTTCTGCCCAGTCTATCAAACACCTGAGTAACTGAGAACGTAATTGCCCCTGTTTAACTTAACAAGATGAACCTAGAGCTTAATATTTCCAGCGACTATCTCTTGGTAGTTTGCGACATTCCCTGGCATCACCTCTACTTTGCAAACTAATAGATCCTTCCACTGACGGCACCTCGTTATTTTTCTATTTGCAAATCCACCTCCTGAGGATGTGAAGTAATTTTTGAAAGAGAATTTGGCTAATAAATCCATCACAGCCTCCGTCATCACCCAAGAGTGACTACCCCGCTTGGGTTTATCTTGACTGACTCACAACTCTGCCAGCAGCCACTCAGCTACAGAGAGCAATGATCTCCCTGCAAGCTGCTATGATTAATCACTACCCTTCAGTCAGAGTCAATATCCCACGCACGTCATGTTGACAAAAGAAAAATTTGGTACTAAGAAACGGCTCTGCTTTATCTAGGCTGAACGTATATAAATTACAATCAGATTATGTAGATAAAACACATGAGCTAAATTTATCTGCTGTAACTACACTTGTCACAGCACTTTTTTAAATGCCACTTTCAAAAAAAAAGAAAAGGATTTATTTAAGTGCTTGGAGTTAGCAGACAGTTGAAGAAAGGCTGGTGTTAATACGACTCCCGAAAAGATCAACTGTGTCTCATCCGAATTATTTCTTCTCACTGTAGAGTAGGAGGAAGGGGGGTGCCGAAGCCAGAGTGAAATCAATCAGTAGAGGAACCCAGAACCCAGAAATATTGCCCGAGATCCCATAAAGTGGACAACGGGCCAGAAACAGCTTCGTGTTTAAGCAACTCCGGGACTTCCTCTGTACACACTTACTCGAATAAATACCCATCACGATTTAGCAAATCCGTAGGCTGGTGCAGCTTTGCGACTTCTGTTCTGCAAGTGACGGTCTGCTCCGTTTTCAGCTGCTAGCGGTCCTCATAAGGGGTATCAGTGGATCGAAATGGCATTTACTGAATCTCCCAGAATAGAAAGCTATACTGGAGTTAATTTTTCCCCGATTGTTAATTATAAAGCCCTGAAGCTGAGATTTTTAATTACTTACCAGGCAAACAGACTCTAGAACCTGATTCCAGGAGAGAGACAGACAGGAGTGACACTGGCCAGCCGTTCCGGGACTCTGGGGGGATGTTCCCGTATTTGGCAGCGTCACAAAGCTGGAGTGAGAAGACGCAAAGCCCTCCACCTGCCTTCGGAGAACTGAACTAAATGCAACACGGAGTTCTGTTCCCAAATGTGACCTGAGGCCATCACCCCTGGAAGGAGCATCCTCAGAGCAACCTCCCACCGCTTCGTGCAAACGTGCGAGCCCAGGAGGACCTGCACGCGACGCATTTCACAATGAAACACGGAGACTCTAACACAACTGCCTTCCTGTCCTGCAGCGCTGTGCGCGATAAGAACTTAGAAGAAGGAGCAAATATTCCATGCTGACTACATAAATTATGCCACAATGTCCAACACCGCAAGGAAGAGAAACCAGGTCAGCCTAGGTCCCTAAGCTGGTGAGACGGTAGAGTCCAAGGTCAAGCCTGGGAGGTCGCAGAAGATTTTTCTCCTTTCCCTTTGAAAAGAAAAAGGCGGGTGTTATGCCCTCCCCTCCTCTCTCCTCGCCCTGTCCACTCTTGAATAATTAAATAGCCATATTCTAACTGTTGGGGCACATCCTGTTTATTTTTGCATGGGAGAGGGCGTGTCTGTTGTGTTGGGGATGTCTGAGGCTCTGACCATTTGGAAGGGAATGAGGGGTCTCACGGATGAGTCTAAAACTCCGCCATCCCCGCCTTGAAAACTGCAGCTAAGAAAAGGCAACACTTAAGTCTTCCCTCTCTCCCCATCTCTGACGCACGGCCACTCAGCACCGGGAATGCAGATGCTGCTCCTCAAAAGACGTTAACCGTCTCAAAGCCAAAGCAGACGCAGATCTGGACGGGAAAGAGTATCAGACACCGTGGGGGGCAGAGGAAGCAGCAGTCACTCCCCAGCGACCTGGAGACACAAATCCCAGCACCTCACTCCGGGGGACGCGTGGGGACTGAGCCCAGAGCCGCCAGCGCCGCGCGGTGAGTGGCCAGCGCAGGCAGACCAGGGTTTACCGCTGCAGCCGTGAGACCCCATCATCAGAAACTAAAACAAAAATGCACAGATCGGCGACATCGCAATAAGCAACATCACGACGTCCCAAATTCTAGGCGACCAACAAGCAGATGCTTACAGATCCCCGGTCTGCGAGGAGGATGGATGTGGAGGGTAAAGGTGTTACCTCTGGATGAAAGACATCTGATTTTGCTATAAAGCCCTGAGGACAAGGCGATATTCTCCCAGTCACAGCTGGGAGATGATCCCCACACGGTGGCACGAGACCACGAAGACGCGCACCGTCTTAAGAAAAGGGATTTTTTTTTTTTTAATTCTGAGAATGAAAATGAACGTTGAGTGGAGAGAAAATTACTTTCAACACCAAAGTGTGCACTGGCGCTGTTACTCGTGTAGGTCGGACTGTCAAATTCTGAATAGGGTCAGAAAGAAAAACCAGCAAATTCTTGGGGATTGAGGGAGGCCTCCTGCCAGAATCGTGCTTGCCCGTTTTCACGGATACCCTCCTCCTAGAAACCAGGGTTGCTCAACCTCTTTCTCCTTTTTCTTTTTTTTGAGGCAGAGTCTCATTTTGTTGCCCCAGCTCCGGCTAGAGTGCCGTGGCGTCAGCCTAGCTCACAGCGACCTCCAACTCCTGGGCTCAAGCGATCCTCCTGCCTCAGCCTCCCGAGTAGCTGGGACTACAGGCATGCGCCACCGCGCCCGAATAATTTTTTTCTATGTGCTTTTAGCTGGCCAATTAACTTCTATTTTTAGTAGAGACAGGGTCTCACTCCTGCTCAGGCTGGTTTCAAACTCCTGACCTTGAGCAAACCACCCGCCTGGGCTTCCCATAGTGCTAGGATTACAGGCGTTAGCCACCGCACCCAGCCCTCTTTCTCGTTTCATTACCACCCTCGTAAGAAGCCCTTGTAGATATGTCTTCCAATCACTCCCTCCTGAAATTCTAAAACCACATACACTGCACATCTCTTTATGTCATTGTACTGGGTATCTGTGCTTTGCACATTTGAAAGGTATGATTTTTTTTCACCTGTTTAGGGGCAATATTGTCCCCAAACTTAGAAATGCACAGCCTGAATCCCCAGCACGGCCAATGCCCACGTGCTTGGAGTTCAGCACACACCAGGGCCCTTTACAACTCAGACTTTATGACTTGAATGAGCTAAACAGTATTTACCTTTCATTAGCAGGAACTGACCTCCCTCCCCCCCGACCCTGTTAAATATGTCTTGGGCCACAAGATGACATCGATCCAAGAATAGCTGTCTGTCTTTCTTTCGGGAAACACACAGCCTGGGTGCTGAGGGGCTGGAGGGAGAACTCTAGACAGTTAGTGTCTCTGAGTCCTCCCTCTCTAGGCCCGGGAAAAAGAAGGGTCCATGGCAAAGACGCTGTATGTCAGACAATGATAAATGATAAAAAGAGAAATCAACCTGCCGTGGTGGGGCAGACTGGACTTGTACACAAGTCCTCAATTCTTCACGGAGAAAGTGACAGAGACTTAACGGAAGTGAGACTTAAGCAGAGACTTAGGCAGAGACTTGCAGTGAGAGGCCACTGGGCGATTATGCGGGGGATGGGGGTTCCAGCCAGCAGGTACAGCCCGTGCAGAGGTCCTGGGGTGTGTATGAGGAATGGGAAGGAGGCCAAACCTGACGAAGCAGAGCCATGAAGATGGGTCGCAGAAGACAAAGTCAGAGCCCTGAAGGCCGAGCGTACGTGGGTGGATTTGCCGAGCAGGTGCACAGAAGGACGTCTTTAAACTACGTCCCTCAGAATGTCAAGGCAAAGCAATACGTATGCAAACAAAAAATGTAAGTCTGCATGTACAGAAGTTGCCACACCAAACACATCAAGCTCACAGCAGTCCCAGGGAAAGAACACAGAGCCAGGAACTGGGCAGGCTGCCTTTCTTCAAAGCCGAGCAGCGGTTATCTCCCGGGCGTCTGCAAAAGCCTTACTTGTGCTCGAATCTGAAGTTTAAAGCTGAACGCTGTCACAATGCTACAAAGCACAAGGTCCCTGAGCGAACTCAAGTGCCAGCCAGCCTACCTCAAGCCGGTAGGGACCCAGGTCTGCTCTTTATTTCCCCTAGACCTTGGAAGAAAAAAACATTCTCCACGAACACACACCTGTCTCTGGAATTACCTTAAGAAATCTGTATCACCGATATCTGGTTAGGGTCCCTCATTAAGTTTTGCTTTCTTTCTTGCTGTTTCGTCTTTTTGTAGTATATAAACTATAGGAATTAAACTAGGAGACAGAGAGAGAGAGAGAGAAATCAGAAATCAAAGCATGACAACCCCAAGTTGGCAAGATGAATTGCCTTCATTACCCTAATACGCTGTCATACATGCACAGCGATTTAAATGCACCCAACTTGTTTTCCTTTCCTAGCCAACTAGATGCCTGAGCGTGCAGCTGCTGACTCTTAAAAATTAATTAATGACTCACTTTTATCTAGTTCTTCCTCAAAGGACTTCAAATGGTGTTATGGAGTGTTCGCTACTATCTCGCCCCGTGGTGTAAATGGAACAGACTGGCGGGCCGGAGGGTCATGGCCGTGCGCTCTCCGGCTCAGACAATAAATCAAGAGAGAAGCAGGGCAGGGAGGCTGCTTCTCAGGGAGAGGCAGAGAGGAGCTGAGACTTGGAAATCTTCTTTCCTTTGATTTGATTTGATTTTTCTGGAGAATCACACTCCAGTATGTTCTCAACGAAGGGAGCGTTTCATTATGGGAAGAAGGATGAACAATGGCAGAGAAAAGTGCAAGTCACACCTGCTGACAGCCAGATCCACTGCAATATACAGAACTGATTTTTTTTTTCTCACTCCTTCCACCATTCGGGGAGGTTAAGTCACATCGCCCCCATTTCTCAGATGAAGAAAGTGAAGCTTCAGGAATCTAACCTCGGCAGGGCGAGGTGGCTCACGCCTGTCATCCCAGCACTCTGGGAGGCCGAGGTGGGCGGATTGCTCGAGGTCAGGAGTTCGAAACCAGCCGGAGCAAGAGCGAGACCCAGTGTCTACTATAAACAGAAAGAAATTAATTGGCCAACTAAAAATATATAGAAAAAATTAGCCGGGCGTGGTGGCGCATGCCTGTAGTCCCAGCTGCTCAGGAGGCTGAGGCAGGAGGATCTCTTGAGCCCAGGAGATTGAGGTTGCTGTGAGCTAGGCTGACGCCACAGCACTCACTCTAGCCTGGGCAACAAAGCCAGACTCTGTCTCAAAAAAAAGAGAATCTAACCTCGGTTTTGGGGGATGCCAAAACAGAGATTCAGGGCTTGGATCCTTCCGGTCCACTGGCCCACATCCTGTCCTGTGCCACGCCACTTGGAAGCACCATTCTTCATTGGGAGATGAAAGTGACTGACTCTCTAACTCCAAACTGCCCTACTGTTAAAGAGTCAGCCATTCCCACTCAAGCTGCCAACGCTACCGCCCAGCTGCTCTGCCCGTCGCCGGAACAGTAGAAAGATTTAAATAAATCGCCTAAGAAACACTCCCATTCCAGATTTCACCGAATGCTCTTCCCCATATTGAGTTCCCTGGGGACCCGGCATGGGTTCTTTCTCATTAATAATATGACAAGTTTTATGACGCGATCGCTCAACAGATAAAACAAATTAACAATCTTTCTGGGAGGGAAGAGAGGAGGAAGGCTCTTCTTTAAAAAGGGAAATGTGTTATCACTCCTTTGGGGAGGAGAGGGTTTCACCTAAGGTTTCACTGAAGCATTTATGGGCATCGTAATGATTCAGGGTAAACAGCGTCAGGGATAAAATGTCCAATCTTAAGGCACACACTGGAGGTATTTGCCAAATCATTATTAAGTAAACAGACACATAGGAGGATATGGTCTCCTCTTCCTTTGAATTCTCTAACACAAGAGTTTGTGTATTTCTTAGGATAATCACAATTATCTGCCTCCAATATCTGTGACTCTGTCTTGTCCACTTCCAAAGGTACAGCTTTAAACCTGGAGGGTAGGGCTTTATTACTCATCCGGGATGCTTTTCAACACTCAGCACCAAGTCTCTGACAATTAAAATAGAATTGCTTCCCTTTGCAGTGCATTTTTCTTTAGAAAATGCAACCGATCTCATACCATCATAATGATTTCATATGCCTCCATGAATATTAAGATCTATGCGACTCCAGTGAGAATTCCAAGAGGAGAGGGTTTCACCGAACACGACAAATCGAGCTCTACGTTTGTGCAGGACATCAAAGAACAGCCAAGAGTTAGGACCAGCACTTCCCAACCTTTTCCACGTCCCGTCCCGGTACACATGGAAAAGGGCCCTATTCGGACTCGCACCGTACTGAAAGGGGTAAGCCTTCAGGGAAAAGCAATCAACCCTGCACAATGACTGACCCTGTCCACAGGTATCGATTCCAGACGGATTAAGGATCTTTAATGTGTTAGAAGCTCTACAGGGAACGTACGAGGAAATTTTTATGAACTTGGAATGGAGAAAGAACGCTTACAGCAAACACACACACACACACAGAGCACACAGCACGAAGGAGGGTCTGATAAAACAGACTGTGCTCAAACGGGAGGGAGCCAGAATGGGCAGAGGAAACCCTAACAGCCAACAAACATAGGAAGAGACACGAAATCTAGCTGGCAATCGGGGAAAACACAAAAACCACAGCAAGATAGCGTTTCACATCTATCCGATACGCAAAAATTAAGCACTGACAAGGACGTGGGAAAACTTGAATGTCTGCGTGCTACCGGTTGCAGGGTAACCACTACAGAGAGCAGTCTTCTCATCATCATCAGAGAAACTCCCTCACCAGGAAACCGGACACTCACCCAAGAGCAGCCTTCATGGCGCTGTTTGTGACAGTGAAAATTCGAAAAATGCTGCACATCTATCACGAAGAAAACTGATTAAGTTGTAGTATAAGGATAGAAAGCAAACTGAAGAATTATTTCTACTGATATTTATGTAAACTCTGAAAACAACACTGTATATTTTTTAAGGAGAAATGTACATGCAACATAAAACACACATGGGCCAATGAACACCACACGCAGGAACGTGTGACCTCCACATTCAGAAAGATTGTTGGAGAGGGGATTCAGGCATTCCAAGGCGTTTCAACTGCATTCGTTTTTTCAAACTGAAGTATGTCACAATGTTAGCATTTAAGAGAACTACATAGGTGCCGTGCAGATATTTTTTATTAACTTCTTTGGTTTTTTTTTATGTATAATATGTCCAAATATAAAGTTTTTTAAACAAAACATACCTTCATGTACAATTTTTAAAAATCAATAAAATGCCCCAACTTTAAGGAAAAAAAAAAAAAGGAAAGTAACCTATGAGAAAATAAAGTCCGTTTTGTTGTATTTATTGGTGTGTATATTATGAAGACCCAGGTACAACTCTACCAGAAGGTAGAATACAGTGGTCAAAGCTTTTATCTACTTACAATAAATAAGCTGGGATTTAATGGTATTGGGGTGGGGGTCAGGTGGGAATTCCTGCCATTGGGTAAGATTTCTTTTTCCAGATGAAAACACGCTTAACATAGTTTTCGGTGATGATCACACAACTCTGTGAATATGCTAAACCAGGGGTCTTCAAACTTTTTAAACAGGGGGCCAGTTCCCTGTCCCTCAGACCGTTGGAGGGCCGTCGGAGAATGCAGTGCACATTCCACGCATGCGCACTGTGGGCCCGGGACGAGTCGGCTGCTAAGCAGGACAGGCAGCGGCGGCAAAAACACCGGTGGGCTGGATAAATGTCCTCGGCCGGCCGCATGTGGCCTCCAGGCCATAGTTTGAGGACCCCTGTGCTAAACCCACCAAACTGTATACTTTACCTGGGTGAGCTGTACCATACGTAAATTGTATCTCAATAAAAGTGTTAAGAAAAAAAGTAAATAAAAGATAGTATTAAGCTGAATATCGTTGATGCTCTTTTCCATGTGGTTATTTCCAACAGTGGACCAGGACAGCACATGTAGAAGGGTCCCGTATACAACCAGGGCAAACATACGTTGATATGTGTGTGCAGCGTGTATTCAAATACCACCAGGGACAGCGGTGGGTAAAAAGATGAGTTTCTAAGAGCGAACAACTTCTGTTAAATATCCAAACAAAAAAATTTTAAAAAGAGCAATCTTCCTTTGATTTGCTGCATGCCTAAAATGTGCAGACTGTTTTACAACTATACAAAGCACACAAAAATGACTTGGAGTTGGAAGCAGGTACCAGCCTCCGTGAAACGCACACAGGATTTTCAACTGAGTGCCTAGGAGGACATTCCAAGATCACGAGGAACAATTTTTCACTGTAGGGGACCTGTTGCAGGCACTGCAAGGCATGTGGCACTCTTAGCCGCTGCCCAGGAAAAGCCAGTGGCACCCACCCACCAGCAAAACTCCCCACAAATTCCCAAACTCCTAAGCCTCCACTGCAGACCACCCCCCCCAGGGGAGCACTGGTCTGCCTCCTTTAATAGCTTCCGCTCTGCGTGCATCTCTGAAATCAGCTTGGGCAGCTACGGCTCTGAAGACTCACAACACTTCCGGCATCCTATGTAAATATTATCAGCGGCAAGAATGCTAATAACAGCCGTTTGCATTGTCTCGAGATAAATCCTTCACATTGCACAGACTTTGGCGTTTTTACCCTTTAATTTTTCTAAGCGGGCGCGTGCTAATTTCGTCGTACACGCCCGATTAGCCTAAGTTTTGATTCCTGTAGTTAAATCGCTACAAAGTTCGCTGGAAAACGGAAATTTCAAACGTCTAGCTCTTTAGAATCACGTTAAGTCAAGCCCTTGTCTCCCAGTCCCCAAAAGCCAGCTCTCTTCTTTCTCTTCCAAATGTGCTCTTGAAACCAAACCCAATTCCCTTTCTTGGTTCTCCTGGGGGAAGGGAGTTGCACTGTAGTTTCTCCACGTGGTTCTCTGGGTAAGATTTTTGGAAGGTCACTGTAAATAAAAGACAAGCTTGAGGATGTCGCCAGGCCCAGGCAGCTACCATGAAAGGAGGGGCAACCTCCTTGCTGTCCTCCACACCAGGGACTTCAATGACCAGTCCTTACTTTCCTTCACTCTGCTTGGTAAGAGCCCCGGCAGCTGGGTGTGTGTGGGGGGGGGTTGGGGGGGAGACAGGTTTTCCTTACAAGGAAATGTTCTTCCCACACCTCTCTTGCATCAACAAAAGGAATTACTAGGATTGTTTCTTTAATTTTGTTTTGTTTTTTTTTCCTTCTTATACAATAAAATTGACCTTGTGGGGGATATAGAGTTCTACGAATTTTAACACAGATTTTAACACGGCAACCACGAATCTATAGTTGTCCCTTTGAAAGAATGTCCTACGAATGGAATCTAACAATATATATAACCTCCCAATGGGGTTGCAAGTGTCAACAGCTCATTCTGGCGGGGTGTTTGTCTGTTTGTTGAGCAGTATTTCATCACATGATAGCATCACAGTTTGTTTACCCACTCACCTGCTGAAAGACGTCTGTCTAGTTGTTTCCAGTTTGGGACGATTTTTCCCCAGGTTTTACACCAGCATAAGTTTTCGCTTCTCTACGGCAAATATGCAGGAGTATAACTGCTGCATCACACGGGAAGTGTATGTTTAAATTTACCAAGAAATTGCCAAATTTTTTCCCAGGACAGCTTTCCCAAGTTGCATCACCACCAGGAACATATGAGAGTTCCAGTTCCTCTACATCCTTTGGCAACACTTGGTATTGTCAGAAATTTTGTATTTGCCAATTATAAAAGGCGTGTAATGATATTCATTGTTGCCCTAATTTGCATTTATCTAATGGTTAATAATACCGAACATCTTTGCACGTGCCAACTGCACGTCATTCTTGGTGAAGTGTCTTGAAGTCCTTTGCCCATCTTCTAATCGGGATATTTGAGTTTTGAGAGTCCTTTCCATTCTGGCTACAACAAGTCTTTTGTCAGGTACGTGATGCGCAAATATTTTCTCTCAGCTTGTTATCTTGTCTTTTTATTCCGTGTCTCTCACACAAGTCTTTAATTTTTATGAAATCCACTTTATCCATTTGTTTCTTCTCATGTCTGTGAACTCTTCGTCTAACCCCAATTCACGAAGCTTTGCTCTCATGCCCTCTTCTCAAAGTTTGACGGTTCTATGCCTTACATCTAGATCTACGCTCTGAGTTAAATTTTTATATAACGGATGGGGTTTACGTTCCCTTTCAACGTGTAGGGTTCTGAACACACGCTTTCCTCTTTGACAAAGCAAGCGCTGAAATAAATCACCATGGTCCCAGATGGAACTCACTTTCTAAGGCGATCCTTTCTTTTATGCTTAAAACAAAAAAATCTTCTCTGTATACAAAGACATTTGGACCTTAAAGAATAAGGCGACTAAGAAAAGTTTACATTTGCAAGTCTCCCGATTCTGCTACAGAGGAGAATAAGGCTGCCTTCTCCGGTGATGTAAATTCAGGCATGACTTCTTTTTGTCAATTTATATATAACCTTCCCATCGAGCAACTTCTATCTCAGTCTGTAACTGCCGCCAATCCCCGGGCTGGACAATCTCTACCGTGATACACATTTGCCACGTGAGATCCAAACAGGCAGCGAGGCTTGGAAAACTTGAGGGGTTTGTCTTATCTTTCATTTCTCCCCCCCCCATCTCCCTGCCTGCCCCCGAATTCACGTGAGGCTGACAGACACGGAACCCTCACTGCTACGATACGATCGTGCAGCTCTCTGCATTTTGCAGGGACAGACACAACATGGCTAATAAAGTCTGGAAAACTACCTGGCATGGAAGTACCATCAGAGCAGCAGTCCACAGACCGACACAGTGACGGGGGACAGACACAAAGACTGCCGACCAGAGCGCCTCAGCGTGGCCTCCCCAGGTGGCCTGGCGTCCTCACGGCGGGAAGCCAGACCTGTTCTAAGGTGACTCCTCCGGTGACAAGCGCAGGTGCCCCAGCAGATGCGGGTCTGAGAAGCCCCTGGAGAAACCCGTTCTCACGGGAGCCCCCTCAACTATAAAAGTCCCTTCTCATTCTGCGCCAACGACGGCTCGCTCCTGAAGGACTTTTAACGAAGCGAGGGGAGCTGTCTTTGTCACCCCCTTGCGACCGTGCGCACACACGGCAGTCTGCTTCTCAAGATCCTGCTTTTCGAACAACCTGAGAGAGATAAATCAATACCTCCAGCTAACTTTATAACACTGCTCATTATTTTCGAAAAATAACCCGCCCAGCTAGTTCCCAGGGTGCCGTCTGGGGACTCCCGGTACCGTCGCCTTGTAAGGTGGAACCCCACTCCGGCGCAGCCCCGGAAAATTAACTGCAATCACATCGCCCCGGCTTCTGAGGACCAAACGTTAATTCACCCCTTTAGTCCCAGACGGAGGGAGCAGACAGGCTAAGTCCCCCAGCACCTGGGGATACGAATGGCGCTGTTTTACGTTTCTTGTATGTCGTGCTTTTGGTCAACTCTATTGTTGCCTTACAAGCATATTTGTGGAGTCCTTTCTCACTCATTCGGATGCATATTCTTTAATAGTTTGCTTTAACTGGGGAGGAAAGGTACAGAAAAAGTTAAAACTGTTCAGTAAGTTCACTTTTTCAACTGAACTAACATTATGTTTATTTGCCCTTGTAAAATAATATATGTCTGAGAAATTTTAACAACATTCACTTCGTCCCCAGCTTGTAAAATGCTATTATGAAAATGAGCCGAACAAAAACACGAGTCTACTGGGTTCATTGATTTAACTCCTCTATGAAAAAAAGAGTTGTTTCATTAAAACCTGGATATTTTGTGAAGGTCTATCACTGAAATGCAAGAACAAAGGTACAAACAGAAAGCCCAGCGAACTCTGACATCGCTTTTCACAACACAGAGGCGTGTTTCGATGCTTTGGAACCTAATGAAAGAACGCAGAATGGGCCAAAGAGAAATCGCACGGTAGTCTACGGGACTTACTTTAGTTTTCTGACCATGTTATCAACTAGAGAGAGAGGGAAAAAAAAAAAAAAAAAAGGAAGACAGGCACAAATAAAATATGGGGAAAACAATTCAAACACCATCTTTTGAGCCCACCAGCTGCTTCAAAGAAAGCTTGAAGGACTCATGACGCCTGGCACGCCACAGGCTCCTGGTAACTACCGTGTCTCCCCGAAAATGAGACCTACCCATAAAATAAGCCCTAGCAGGATTGCTAAGCATTTGCACAATAGAAGCCCCACTTCGAAAATAAGACCTAGTGACGGGTGTGGCTACGCAGCACATCTGCACAATCCATGCATGTCGTCGAGGAGCAGGAAAGAAGATGAGCAGCCCTTCTCATCTGCCCCGTGAGAGCTCTGTTGCTGGACATGAGAGATTGGGGCCGATGGTTCTAAAGGAAATAGAGTCGCAAGACATTCAGGATGGAATTCGGGGTTTGGAGAGTGATGATGATGTTCCAGAAGAAGACGACTTCACTCTATTTGAATCAATGTAGACTGTTGTACTGTACTTAAAAAAAATAACACCTCCCCTGAAAATAAGCCCTAGGGTGTCTTCTTGAGGAAAAATAAATATAAGGCCCCGTCTTACTTTCGGGGAAACACGGTATAACCAGACAGAACCAGGCAAGATCTGAGGCAGGAACATAAATCACCATGATTTACTTTTAAATGTTGAAAAGAAAAAAAAAAAAAAATGGGGTGGGGGGAATCTATTCTGGGATTTGGGCAAAGTTTAGGAGAAAGTGATCCTTAGCTGGAGTGGTCAAATTCACAGAAAGAGAAAGAACGGTGGTTGCCCGGGGTAGGCGTGAGAGAGGACTGGGGTTTATTTAACACGCAGACGGTTTCAGATGCGGACAAGGAAAAGCATCCTAGACACGGAGTGGTGATGGTCGCACAAGAGTGTGAATACAGTTAATGCCCCAGAACTGCACGCTTGAGACAGGGTCAGCATGGTAAATTTCATGTGATGTATATTTTATAATTTTTAAAAAAATCAGGGATAACAAAAAAAAAAACAACCCAGTGTCTTGCAATCCAACTCTGTAACATTTTCTTTGGAGGCATGCCATACAGCCACAGCTCAGGGGTATCATTTGCAGGACAGCACTACTAGGTAACTGCGACTGCAACGTGCATCCTGAGTGTATGTGCGCCCCTGGTTGCCATGGAGAATGTGCAAACCACCACAATGAAAATGACAAATAAATATCTTCTCTTTCTCAAAAAAAAAATTAACAGCCTTAAAAGCATATTCAGAAACACACATGCACACGCACACATATATAAACTCCACAGAACATTTCACACTAACTTAGAAAAGGAATCCATCCTGCTCTACTGCATAGGATTTGTGGTGTCCTACAAATGAGCTAAAATCAAATTCAATTCAGAAATGGCACTTGCAAAAGATACTGCATTCTTTGTACCACAAGGTAACAAAAGATTAAACCTGAAAGCAACTGGCCAAGGATTTTGAGCTAGTTTTAGTTATCACATCTCTCCTCAAAACATTTTTGACTCTGACGCCTTATGGCATGATGCATAACCAAGGCCTTTGCAAGAGACTCTCAGCCACTAAAAAGAAAAAAAAAAGGAAATACTGCAAAGGACCGATACTTCTTTAACAAATCTCACCTGCTAATACAAAATATCATGAAACACATAAAAATTAAAGGACTTAATAATTCAATCCATCTTAACTCAGTTCCAACAGTTTTAAAGAAATCCTAAATCGTTTGTAAATTAAATATTGCCTTGAAATCATAAAACACCGCAAGATATGTTAAATTGAGTCATAAAAGCCTGTTTCCTGCATAATTATGTTTTCTCTTTCTCCTGGCTGATTTCTTTACACTAGAATTAGCTGGAATTCTATCTGGATACAATAACAATACTTGGCTCATGCGAGAGCTTCACAAATAATAAAAGCCAATAGCTGAACATAAGCACTTCTATAGCCTGGCTGGCCTAAGACCGTACAGGGAAAGAAAATCAACCCTTATGGCGTATTAACCCGCACCACCATGCTCCAAAGAGGCCTTTGGAGAATGTTTTATTTTATCTTGTGTCTACGATCAAATTAAGACGGTGGTGCCATTAGGCAGGAAAAGCGAGGAATCGGTGGAAATGGAATCTAAATAGGTATTAGGATGGTAAGTGAGCAGAGAAACGGAAGAAGAGAGTTGGAGGAACTGAGGAAGCAATCAAATGACAAATGCAACAGACTCAGGAGGCCAACAGGGGAAAAACTGGTGACTCTAGGCACTAATTGCTACCAGTGCCCCTAAGGAATGCGCAGTTTTAGCACAACAATGGAGAAAAAAACTGAGCACTAAGAATAAAGTGGGTGAAGAGGAAAGGGACACAGAGAGTATTCAATGAGAAAAATTCAAGGAACCAAGACAGACAACACACCCTAAATAGATCCAACTATTTACAGTATTAATTGCTGGAGAACTTCCTGTCTCCATGAGGCGTGACCCAGTGAAAAGGATAAAATAGCCCATTTCTTTTCACTGGTAGGATGTAGCGTGACTTCGTGTGCACACTGATTGAATATGTACGTTGATTTAATGAGGTGGCTTCTCTCTTCCTAATTAAAACCGTGGTTGACATGAAAGCTTGTAAAGATGCAAAATAACAGTACTCACATGCTCTACTGACTGGATATCTGTGCACAACTACTATGATTAGGCCCGAAGATATAAAACAGAGGCTGCGTGAAAACAGAGTTTCTGTGCCAGGGCATCCTTTTATTCTACTCCAAAGTCCAGCACCCAGAACCATCAGGGCCCTGTCCAACCTCCTTAGGGGCCCTGTGTACCTGTCCTGGGAACACCTGGGCACAAAAAATGTCAAGGTTTCGTCTGTAACAGCTGGGACCCCAATCATGCATGTTTTCAGTTCAATTCAAGTTACATCTTAAAACGCTTTCTGGAATACAACTCCTTACTCTTCCTCATTGTAAGGCTGGTGGTAGCGGGTCCCCTCCCCTCCCTAGATCAAAAAGAAAAGGCTCGGGAGAACAGACCCCGCTGAAAGTAACAAGGACACCTGGATGTCCACCCAGATAAGAAAGTTTTTGGGTCCTAGATTCCTTTCCCTCTTCCCGATGAACCTTGAGTCTTTTTTTTTTTTTTTTGAGACACAGTCTCGCTTTGTTGCCCAGGCTAGAGTGCCCTGGCATCAGCCTAGCTCACAGCAACCTCAAACTCCTGGGCTCAAGCGATCCTCCTGCCTCAGCCTCCCAAGTAGCTGGGACTACAGGCATGCGCCACCATGCCCAGCTAATTTTTTCTATATGTATTAGTTGGCCAATTAATTTCTTTTTATTTATAGGAGAGACAGGGTCTCGCTGTTGCTCAGACTGGTTTCGAACTCCTGACCTTGAGCAATCCGCCTGCCTCGGCCTCCCAGAGAGCTAGGATTGCAGGCGTGAGCCACCACACCCGCCAATCTGTTGTGTTTCTGTTTTCTTTCTGGACACTGGTAGGATCTCTTTGTCCCCAATGTTCCAAAATTTTATGATGCCGTGTCTTGGTGATGATCTTTTGTACTCATCTCAAACTGGAAAAAAAAAACTGAACGAAAAAGAGGGCATCACGCAAGGTGTGAGGAAGACACACTAACTTTTAAAATGTGCCTTTTAGAACCATTTGTCTCTTGAAAATACTGTGCACATAGAACATTCATCACTTTAAAAGTTAACACAAGAGAAAGTGCACATTGTATTCAATCAACAGCAAAGAAGACAAGTTGAAAATCCAAGTGCTGTATCAATGACAGACAATGCATTTGACTCCCAAATGAAGAAAAAAAAAAAAGTCATTTGGTTTTGTACTTTAATATTTTTATGTTTTCCTTGAAATGTCTTCTGAAGATGAAATCGTTACCCTAAAAAAATTTTTTTATTAGCTAAATGAGTTTGTGGCAGAGACTGACTGTCTCCAAAAGCCTTTTTCTTCCCTGCTCTGTTTTAGTAAAAGCAGCTTCCCCACCCTGGGGGATGTTAGCTACAGAGCAGCCCCACAGCTAGGCTAGTCCATTCCCTGTCTCCTTTATAACCAGGTACCACCAGGTGAAATCCCAGGTGACAGAGTTCCGCCAAGGGCAGGTGAGCTGCTGGCCCCAGACTCTTTCTTCCTCTCTTACTGGGGACAAAGGGAAAACTCAAGCTTCTACTGTGCAGATATGGAAGTCACAGGAAAGAGCAATGAACTTCTAAATTAACGTGAGTCACGGTATTTTGGGACCTTCTTGCAACAGCACTTGTATCCAAATATATAAACCACGCAACCAAAGCCCTCAGATCAGCTGAAAGCTAAAAATCCTCAGGCAAGGGAAATTTTTTGAGAAACAAAAATACAAAGAGGATCCAGGAAGAAAGGAGACCATCAAATTTAGAAGAAAAAAAAAAAACCCTCAAAAATAACCAACTTTCTTTGTTTTTAAAAATGACTCAACAATCTTCATAATATTTGAACACACAGAATTCATATGTGGGTAGAGTAGATAAAACTCCTTTAAATGTCAAGCAGTTTCTTTTGTTAGTAGAAAGATGAGTTAAATTGGGAAGCTAGGCAGGCAGGCAGGCATCTCAAAAAAAATCAAATTCGATCTAAACATACTGTATTTAAATGTTAAAGAACTCATCCTTGCTCTGTTAACAGCATTTTTAATTGACTTTTATTCGCTGGTTGGTTATTTATGTTAACATCTTCCCTGCATAATGCTTCACAGAAATCCATTCAAGAAGGACACATAAATATATACATTTTCTGGAAAAAAAAAACATTAACAGTAGTTATCAGAAGATCCGTGTTCATGAGGGATCTAAAATTAATTTTGATGGGCCAACAAATTGCACATGAGATTGCTTTCTTCATTTCACAAACAAAATGATAAAATATTACTCCAAATAACACTAAACAAGGCATATAAACCATCCCTTGATCTCTACAGGACAATGAAACATTTAAACAAGACAGGAAGTTTTGGATACATTTTATTTTCTTTGGAGATTTTCAAAGAGTTTCCATTTGTTTATGTCTGGGGGCAAGTTACGGTGGACTGGGGGAGTTGTTTTGCTTTATGATGGTCTCAAAGGACATACATCACATACTTTAATAAAAAATAAGCTGGACAGAAGCTAATACCTTGATATAACTATCTAGTGTGAAAAATTAATTACAGATCTTTTTTTTTTTTCTTTTTTGAGACAGTCTCACTCTGTTGCCCAGGCTAGAGTGAGTGCCGTGGCGTCATCCTAGCTCACAGCAACCTCAAACTCCTGGGCTCAAGCGATCCTCCTGCCTCAGCCTCCCAAGTAGCTGGGACTACAAGCATGCGCCACCATGCCCAGCTCATTTTTTTCTATATATATTAGTTGGCCAATTAATTTCTTTCTATTTATAGTAGAGACGGGGTCTCGCTCTTGCTCAGGCTGGTTTCGAACTTCTGACCTTGAGCGATCTTCCCGCCTCGGCCTCCCAGAGTGCTAGGATGACAGGCGTGAGCCACCTCGCCCGGCCAATTACAGATCATTTTAAAGGCTATAACTCATTCCTATAATCCACAATGGGTTGTTGGGGTCTCTTATAACCATTGTGTATATGTCATTAACGGCTTTTTTTTAAATTTACATTGTTTAATCAACTCTACTTAACACTTCTGTGAGTTCATAAGAGGTCTTCAGAAAAATAATTGTGGAAAAACCTTAAAATAATCTATCTCTCTCTTCAATTTTGATTAAATAAATCTCTTTAGGAATACAGGTTGGCTACTGCACATTCTTGCTGCACACGCGCTACAAATATTTTAAAAGACAAACAGTGGGGCCTCTCTTTTTGTGTGCCATCATTCTATCCTCAAAAGCCGCTGGATGTAACTAGGTGTGTGCTAATCTCTGGACAGCAGGCAGGTTTTTAAAAAGCACTTAACATTCATGCTTATAGCGGGAAAGGCAACTGCTCTGACATTAGGGCTGCCTGCCCGGGCCTGATGGAGAGAGCTCTTTGGCACATTCGAGTTCTCGAGAATGGCAGGGAAGTAGACAAGGTCACTCCTGCAGCCTCTGGACCTCAGGGCATGTAAGTGCTTAGAAGCGATAAGAACCGCATCTTCCCATCACCACGGTGAGGATGGGATGCCCTCGAAGTAGACAGCGGCGTGAGACCAAAAGAGCCTGGGACACCAAGACCCCATAGTTGGTCCATTTCTCTGACTCTCAGTGTTTCCCCAGACTCTTAAGTCTCACAAACCTGTAGAATGAACCTCCCTACTCATTTGCAAATCCGCCACGGGGAAGCCACTTCTCCAAGAGGCCAGAAGGTGACATCACCACCTCACAGTGCCTTGGGACATTAACTAAGCCACTCGGACGCAGGGCTGGGTGTGTCCCTCTGCAAGCCGGCTTCATCCAGGCGACCAGCTCTGGGTCCAGGAGGACCACCCACGGCCCTCCCCTTGCCCCTTCTCCCCACCTCATGTCACCCCACGGTGGCAAGTTCAGGTCACGCTTTCATCCTTCCTAGAAAGGCTCCCAACCTCATTCGCACTCCTGTCCTAGGTTCTAGATTTTTTTCCCTAGGGAAAAAGATGCCTGTGGATGGCATCTTGTGTGCTCTGGCCAGTCTCCCCCGCTCCCCCAGGCCCGAGCATGTGACCTGGATTCTCCATCTGGACACACCATTCGCTAGATAGGACCTTTAACACTTCGCCTCAGGAAATCAGAAAATCGACTGCAACGGACACCTGACCTGTCACAGGGCTTTTCTTCAACGCCAGCCCCACCCAGCCACCCTTCCGCACCGACCGGCCTCGACAATCTCTGTGACAGCTCCGGGCACCTGTCCTCCTCCACATCTGGTTGCTCACACCTGCCAGACTTTGCCTTCCCACGCGGCTGGGAGCTGACCGGCACAGCGCACCGCATCTCGGAAATACTAGTATCTTTCATTACCTGTGCACCTAGTCCGCTCCTCCAGGCTCACTGTGTTGGCGGGGGGCCCTCCCCTGTCTAAGGAGCCCAAATAAGGGCTATTTTATACTTTAAGTCTAGATATCCTAGGAAAGTCCTTCCATAACTATAATAATAATAATAATGCACATCAACTCATACAAGGGCAGCTCTTAACAATCTTCCTTTCCTCCACACCGTATGCCCCTGACGTTAGCCTTTGCTGTCGCCACCTACTGTGTTTTCCCAAAAATAAGACAGGCTCTTATATTTATGTTTCCTCAAGAAGACACCCCCTAGGGCTTATTTTCAGGGGATGTGTTATTTTTTTTTTAAAACCGGTACAACCATCTACATCGATTCAAATAGAGTTGAGTCGTCTTCTTCTGGAACATCATCCTCACTCTCCAAACCCCGAATTCCATCCCGAATTTCTTGCGACTCTATTTCCTTTAGAACCATCGGCCCCAATCTCTCATGTCGAGCCACAGAGCTCTCATGGGGCGGATGAGAAGGGCTGCTCGTCTTCTTTCCCGCTCCGCGACAACATGCATGGGTTGTGCAGACGCGCTGCGCAGCCACGCCCGTCACTAGGGCTTATTTTCGGGGTGGGGCTTCTATGGCGCACATGCTTAGAAATCCTGCTGGGGCTTATTTTATGGGTAGGGCTTATTTTCGGGGAAATACGGTACTAAAAACACAGCACTTTAAGCCAATACTTCTATTGCCCTAGAACAGGCATATATATGTCTGAGTGAAAGATAATGTAAGCCACAAAAGTCATGCTAAATTTCCTAGTAATCACATTAAGTGGGAAGAAAAAAAAAACAAAGGTGGTATGACCAAAATTCTCTGCGCCCCCGGTAGGGAAGAGAAGCAACTGTTTGTCCGTATCCTGGACAACAGAGGCAGCGAAGGAGAGGCCCTGGGACCTTGGAGCTGTGTTTCTAGGGTCCCCCACTCGGGGCGGAGGCATTTGCTCACTCACACCCCCCCATTTGTCACGGCCTATCTACGAGGACCGTTA
Organism: Mirza zaza; assembly: GCA_008750895.1. Lineage (NCBI taxonomy): Eukaryota > Metazoa > Chordata > Mammalia > Primates > Cheirogaleidae > Mirza > Mirza zaza. The sequence goes on along the minus strand of VSMD01075170.1, from coordinate 22,431 downwards.
GAGCCTCTTACACTGAATTTTTTAAAGAAGTTACAATGTGATGATGAAGGAAGGCCCCTTCCTACTTGGCAGGTTACAGACAGCACTTGTATCTTCCATCACCTTGAGAGCAAAGTCTAGTATCTGTCACTTTAAAGATGAGAGTGTGATGCCAAGACATGAAGCGACTTTTGTCCAAGGTTCCACTCAGTGAGGGGCAGAGCCGAGCCACTAGCTCGGGCGGCATGACTCACACCGATCCTCCCCCAACCTGCACGCTGGCGGGAAGAGAACCCTTAATGGACAGAACCCCGGTCTAGACACGCCTACGTTTTATTTCAACACCGGCAGAGAGCAGATCACGGGGACTTTTGCGTGTGGCCACCGGCAGATGCCCGCAGAGTCAGCACGACGGGTTCCAGGGTCAGGTCAGCCCCCCAGCTCTTGCGAATTTGCCCGACAGGTGAACAGCCCTCTAAAGCCATTTAGCGTTAACTACGGCGTACCTTTAAAACTCAAAAGAAAAGAAGCGCTGTCTCAGAAAAGTTCCTACCCAGACAAGAGGAGCCACAATGCCCACGCTTCCAGAGATGGGAGTGACAAAATCAGCTTCCGATGCCTCTTGTCGAGACATAGAGACAGTCAACAGCAAAGCAGAAATGACCAAAAAACGAATTAGAACACTAGGATCCACCGCCCAGAACAGGTTCATCATCTTGCGTACATGCTGTTGGCCAAAAGTTGACCCTGTTACAAATGTGCTTCAATATAAAATGCTTAATCATAACCATATCGTACAGTCCCACAAAAAAAAACCCAAAACAAACAAACAAAAAACCACTGAGCACACAGTACAACCTCAATATCCACAGACTGATATAAAAACATTTCCATTTCCATGGCAACAGTAATACGGTAGTACAGTGGACCAAAACAGTAGCTGGTCGCTATGAGAGAGTTTTCATCCATCAACACAAGATCTTTTCCACCAGCTTTCGTTTTCCTATTAGCAAAGAACTCGGAGAAAGACTTGCAAATATATTTCCAAAAAAATCCAATAATGGAAACAGAAACTCAGCTCAATTATGATAAATCCTTTCAAAGCCCTGAGAATGCCTAAACAGGTAAATTATTAAAAAAAAAAAAAAAAAAAAAAAAAAAACCTTAATGGGTGAACAAGAAGGGCTGTGGCTGAGTGCTACTTGTGAAAACCGGTTCTCAGACCTTCTCGTTCATACACTCCCCCTTACAAGAATTTCGAAAAACTCACGTCTCCCCATCATTTGATTTCAACTTGGCATTCGAAAATTTTTCATTTAAACAGTCACAAAGGATGAAATTTTCTGTGTTCTGCAACCATGAAATTTTGAATAAAACTGCTACTCTACTCCCGTAATTACACTCAATAGAATGCCCTGAGACCTTCCATCCTGCATTTCAAAATATACGTGACTAAGTGCTACTTTAACAATCAGCCCACACAGAGTTCCTTTCTCTCCTTGAAATTGTACAACCATCCCATGTGCCCCAGACTCTTGTCCTAACGTATTATCTTTCTATGGCCAACAGTCTCATTGCTCACACTACCCCAACTTCTGTGCAATAAAAAAATAATAATAATAATTTGAAAACTTAAAATTTGTACCCCCATAATATGCTGAAATAAAAATAAATAACTAGAATAAAATAAAAATAGGCAGTGTATAATTAAACTTTGTCTTTAATTTCTTTGACCATAAGATAAAAATTTTCTTCTGGTTCAGTTTTGTTTTTGGTAGAGTCTCGCTCTTGTATCCCTGGCTAGAGTGCAGTGACGTCAGCCCAGCTCACAGCAACCTCAAATTACTGGGCTCGAGTGATCCTCCTGCCTCAGACTCGTTCGTAGCTGGGACTACAGGTATGCGCCACCTCACCTGGCTAATTTTTTTATTTTAGAAGAGACGGGGTCTTGCTCCTGCTCAGGCTGGTCTCAAACTCCTGGCCTCAAGTGATCCTCCCGCCTCGGCCTCCCAGAGTTGCCAGTATTACAGGCGTGAGCCACCAAGCCCAGCCTGGCTTAGTTTTTAAAATTATCTGTAGTCCTGATCAAAAACAACATAAATAACATGACAACATGTGATGATCGGACCTAAAAGGGCAAACTCATGTATCTTAATGCCACAGCCAGGAGGGCAGGATGAGGTCTTGATACGCAGCACAAGGCACCAGGGTGACATTCTTCCCAAAGTGGGTGAGAAAACACAAAGACAGAGGAGGAAGAAAAGGACACCACTGGTACAGTCCCGGGCAGATCAATCTCGCAGAAGAGACAGAATTTGAGGACGTAGAAACCGACACTCCCTAAGTCCACCTATGCCCAAGTCACCCTTTGAAAGACTTCAAAAGTTCACAGGGGCTCCACCTGAAAAACCCAGAACGGGCCCACCTGTACCTTGTGCAGAGCACGAGTGTAGCCCACATACCACACGTTTGAAGATTTGAAAGTTAGCAATCAAGGGAGCAGGCTTTTAAGTAATGTTCTATCTTCCTGCACTGGCAAACAATATGTCTCCATAATGCCAATCAAAAAGTACGTAATAAGCCACAGCTCATAGATGAGGAGAGCGGGCACAATGCCAAAGATGACTAAATGTAATTATGATGACACGTGTCTGGATTTTCTGTTGATGGGCCAGCAATGTTTAGATGAGTAATCAAATAAAGACTTACATAATTCATAGATGATTATATCTTTTGATCTACTTTGCCTGCATTTCAGCCAAATTCATTAACTGCTTAGCCAAAAGTCAAGAGTTTCACATAGTTCATGTTCTAGCCACGGAAGTCACCTAATGGATAATCCATTATAATTATTTCATCTACATCATTTTACTGTGTCTTATCCAAAAATGTAAATTGGAGAAAACGCAAACTTCAAAACGTTGTTAGTCGTTCTGTTTGCAGAAAAGCTGTTTTCCTTCTAAACATCCTCCTATTCCAAATAGTCTACTGTTCTAATATTCTAAATTACCTACTAACATTAACAGGTAAAACACAACTTTTAATTAATGAATATCAAAAACTTTAAAATATTTAAGTAAAATTAAACATTTTAATCTGTTTTTTTCAGAATTTAATCTCATTAAATGTGTCCGTAAAATAGAATTATCCACAATTCTAGCATTCAACGTCCATCCCGTTGCCGATGTGAAAAATCGACATCAAGCTTCATCCAGGTCATGTCTACGGCTACGTACACATGTGTGAGAACGTTATGAATTTGAATTGCAAAATGCTTTTGTTTTGACTTATTTGAATTGTAAAACACTTCTGTTTTGACTGTGTAAAACAAAATTAAGTTTCGTTTGGTATTGTAAAATATTCCCGAGCCCAATGTATGCAAGAGCTGCAAACTCTGTACTCATTAGTAAGCACCTCTGGAATCAAAACACACTCAGCACTATCGTCGCACAGCGCTATTTCATTACGTAAAAAAATCTATCACATCCGTGCTCTCTGAGACAAGTGATTTGACCATCGACTTAACCTGGCACTCTGACAACGACAAAACCCACAAAATTCGCAGCACTCAGACATAGATGCCTGTGTCCCGAGGGCTTGGGAGAGGTATAGAGAATCATGTCCCTTAAGCCTCAAGGGAGGCTGGTGGGTATGAGCTAAACACACCTGGCCCAGCGCCGAGCACAGGCTCCCGGGGGAGAGGCGGCCGTGATCTTCAGGTCGTGTGTCTGTCCGTGCCTGGCATGCTCCGAGTTCTCTAAAAGGCAGGGCCCGGGCTGGAGGCCCCTCCCACTCGGGTGGCAGCGTAGTTACTGCCCACATCAAAGACCACTTGCATGTTGGTTGTTTCTCAGAGCTGAGGACAGGCCGTACAGCGGTTAATTAAGATGCACGGCCCCCGAGGCAGCCCAAGGCGACCCACGATGTAGGCACACCAGCTACAGCCTCCCTCGGCGCCCGGCACAGAGCCCTGCCTCTGGAGTGCATCCACATCAGCAGAGCCCGCCGAAGCCGTCCCGGGGGGCACCCGGACGCGAGGCCAGGGGCTGTGGACGTCGACCCTGAGCGCAGGCAGGGCCTGTCACTTCTCAGGTAGGGCAGGACTCCAGCGCGGCCCTGGAATGTCAGCCTGGCCCTGGAATGCCACTGAGCAGGGCCTAGAAGAGAGGCACAGCCCTGGGGGAGGGGAAGGACGGCCCTGGAATGTCAGCATGCCCTGGAGGGCAGGCATGGCCCAGAAACGAAATGTGGCGGAACATGGCATGGCCCTGGGACACCTGCCTGGCCCTGGGACACCTGCCTGGCCCTGGGACACCTGCCTGGCCCTAAAACACCTGCATGACCCTAAAACTCCTGCCTAGCCCTGGGTCACTTGCCTGGCCCTAAAACACCTGCATGACCCTAAAACTCCTGCCTGGCCCTGGGACACCTGCCTGGCCCTGAAACACCTGCATGACCCTAAAACTCCTGCCTAGCCCTGGGACACCTGCCTGGCCCTAAAACACCTGCATGACCCTAAAACTCCTGCCTGGCCCTGGGACACCTGCCTGGCCCTGAAACACCTGCATGGCCCTAAAACACCTGCATGGCCCTGAGACACCTGCATGGCCCTGGGACACCTGTGCCGCCCTGGAACATCCAGCCATGACAGGAGGCTTAGGCAGCAGCAGGAGGAGACTGGGCCTGCTGAGGAGGCAGAGCAGGAAGGGCAGTGGGAGAAGCTCGCAGCGCAACAACCTGGCGGGCAGCTGGGGGAGTGTGGATGGCGGAGCTGCAGGGAAGAAAGGAAGGAGGTCGGCGAGGCAGGGCCAGGCTGGAGCAGAGGCCTGGGGCACCTGTCTGTGCAGAGGTGGCGGCGCGGGGCTTCCCTTGCAGGCTGCACGACTGCTCAGGACATTCACAGGGTCCACCCAGAGCAGACACGGGGCGGACAAGGGCTGGGCCCTCCCGGCACACGAGGCCATCGGTGGTCACCTGAGCCACGTCCGGGGTGGGGGCTGGGGTGGGGGCCACGACAGGGAGGGGCCGGACGAGACCGGGGCTGGCAGTTAAGGCAACGGACGAGTTAACGGGGAGGAAGAGATGCAGACAAGAAGCCTCGGAAAAACACGCAGCTCGGACTCCCCCTTGAATTCCACACGGAACCCAACACATGCTAGACTAACATTACATATGCCAGGGACTGAGCAGCAGAGGAAATAAACTCATTTCTGACTAGCACTAAAAAGCAAAACCTTCTAGTCACTGCTTTGTGCTCACAGTTTTCACCGAGTGCAGAAAACCCAAATAGCATCTGATACGATGTACGTAACTTTACACACTCTCCTGATTACCATCCGGCAAAGAGGTTCCAGCCCGAGGTTCTCCCTTCTATTGGCCACCAGAAAAGACACAGTTTTGAAACTATGGCAGACAGTGACCTTCTCAAAATCACAACAAGCCGATTCTGCAGCTTTCCTCGGTGATATTTGTCTGATATTTGAAGTCTGACCATCCTAAAATCTTATTGATATAATTTAATCGGTAAGTATTTACTGAGCCCCTGCTATTTTCGAAGCATTGATTTCAGAACCAGGAAGAATCACCCTTAGCTTAAAGTCTACTAAAAGCTGCCTGACCAGGGAATAGCGACATTTCCTCCAACTGCAGAATAAGAATATTATCATCTACCTTACAGGCTGTCCTGAAGACAGAATTAAATGCAGTTACCGGGTATCACAGGAGGCACAAAATAAAAATATTTGGGGGGTGCGGGAAACTGTTTTTAATTGCAGGGTTATGACACGAACGTGATAAAATTCGAGATTCATTTATTCACCATGCAAGACAACGATAAAGGGAGTTCGTGGTGTATACAGCAGGTGTCCAAAAACAAACCCAAAACAGGTATTTCTAGGAGAAAGAACTACACATTTTCTACTCATAAACAGAGTTATCCCCCAATATCTATATAAAGGTTTTTGATTTATATGAAGATCATTGAAGCTGCCTTCCCTTTTTTGGTCATTTTTCCTTTCATGGGCTTAAAAAAAAAAAAAAAAAGAATCGTACTTTTCCGGTCTTCCGTTCATAGAGCTTATTATTTCAGAGCCCTTTCATAAACTTCATTCACTGCTCTTCTTTGAATTCTTACATTCAGAACGTTTTTGAGCTGACGGAAACCTTGGCAATGACTGGACTGGTCCCAGTGAGAGGGTCCCAAAGCCCAGAATGGTCAGATGGAACCCGGTGGTGACATGCGCTCCAAGATGGGACAAGGACATCTGTAACCCTACTGGTTCCAGGCCTGACGCTCAGGTACAGGTCCACCCAGGTAAGAAGATCCAGACGGCAAACGAATGGTCACCTGAAGAGGTGGCTGCTCCAGGTAAAGGCTGCCACGTGGAACTCAGATCCAACTGTCCGCGTCTTCTCATTTTTCAAAAGGTACCCATAATCCGAATTTTCCAAAGGCATGACTTGCAAATGGTAGGTACCAAAATGACTTCAAATTACTATTTAGATCAAAACATACAGACACACGTACACATGCTCACTCAACCTCCTACCAGCCAAGCCTAGCTGGGCTACACCAGGGTGAATGTCCATACAGGCTCTCCACCTGATCAGACAGAATTCAAAACCAGGTGAATGGGTTTGAAAGGTCAGTAAAGTTCCTACAGAGAAAGGGTGACTCTGTTTCCTACCTGAAGATTCCTTTTTTCACATATCATTATCAAAAATGGTTTTGACAACAGGATACTAACTCACTTTTTTAAATATGTAACTATGACTTTTGGCTTATTTACTATCATGCTACCTTTACATGCTATCTTTTCTTTTCTTTTTTTTTGAGACAGAGTCTCACTTTGTTGCCCCAGCTAGAGTGAGTGCCATGGCGTCAGCCTCACTCACAGCAACCTCCAACTCCTGGGCTCAAGCGATCCTCCTGCCTCAGCCTCCCAAGTAGCTGGGACTACAGGCATGCACCACCACACTCGGCTAAAGTTTTCTATATATACTAGTTGGCCAATTAATTTCTTTCTATTTATAGTAGAGACGGGGTCTCCCTCTTGCTCAGGCTGGTTTCGAACTCCTGACCTCGAGAAATCCACCCGCCTCGGCCTCCCAGAGTGCTTGGATTACAGGCGTGAGCCACTGCGCCCGGCCTACCTTTTCTTATCCCAATGTGTTTTGTTCTGTTTACATCAAGTTATCTAGTATTTAATAAGTTTCTCTTTGCTTCCAACTCTGAGCGCCCAGTTAGGATGAATCTTACTCTTTGAGTTTTCTAGTACAAATAGTGAATTTTCAGCACACACAGTGAATTTTCTTATTAATAAACAAATGCAATTCCAGTTACGATTTAAGACCACCAAAGAAAACAATGTGATTGTTTAAGTCTCCTTAGTATTACTAAAATATCATCTACATATTAAATATAAATTTTAAAAATTGATAGTCTCATGAAACACAATCAAATTCTACTTCTCAGGGTCCACAGTTAAACAAAGTTTACAACCCAACGAGCCCTCTCGTGTGACCACTGCACAGTCCTGTGGCCCACCTGCCAGCATCTTTTCCTCTCCAATCAACCCCCGTAAAAACAACAATTCCCCAAAACGGCCCTAAAAACCCAGGCTTTGAAACTTGGCAGGATCTACCCACCTAACAGAAGGCCATCTTCACACTTTCTCCTCACACTTCATGAATAAACATTCCTTTATTCAAATAAGTTATGTATTAACTAACTCCACTAATTTTGATTTCACTTTGAATGGAAAATTGAGTCATTCTGGCAAGACGGCGGAGTTTGCAATTCGGATGACAGGAGATTTTAATAACGGGGAGGGGGAAAATAAAAATTAGCGGCAGGAGTTCGAAGGCACCGTAATTCCAACAATTTTATTGCAACGGTAGGAAGCGCTCATAAATACTTCCCCATTCGGAAGCCACGGGGGTTTTACTTAGACATGCATCGTCGCACATATCTACCTGCGACCATATAGGAGCATCTCTGCAGGAACTCGGCAGGCACCAGCTCAAACTCCTAAGAGCTCCCCAGACCCAGACATTAAGAGGTAATGTCGCCACTTCTCAATAAATAACAATGAAACAGTCAGTGGATTAAATGACTTCCGTATATTATCTCCATAAACAATAATTATCTGGCAGCTGCCCTTTGCGAGCTTTGCGTGTGCTTATGAATAAATCAAGTCTTATTGATTTACTAAGCCAAAACATTTCACATTTTGCTCCGCTAATAAGAGCCACGATCCTCCGAGGCACTTAGCGGCGCTTTCATGTAGCGTGCTCCTTAATACTTTTAATAGGAGATATTAGTGCCGATTAGCTCCCGAGCACGAACGCCACTCTCTCCGAACCGCCGGCCAACTGGCCGCTGAACCCGGGTACCTCTAAACACGTCCTCATCAGTGGGGTTCTCCGACGGCTGGTGGGAGCCACGTCCCAGTGACATCTCCTGGAGCACCTGCCACCCCGGTTTCCCTTCCTTGTAACTTTTAACCGAATCAAGGACGGCCCACATTAATTCACAGCTTCAATCAACTGTAAATCGCAAGGCAGGAAAACACAGAACCGTAAGGAGTTCTATGTGCGTCGTTAAAACTATTATGTAAGATGACGCAATCGCTTGTTTTCCATGCAGTGACTTCAGAAGAGCGAGCAGAGTCCGCTTTGGACAATCCCAAAACGTCCTGAGAGATGGATCGCAGCTCCGAGAGCTAAGTCTCACAAGGGAAGCCATCCTCTTCCTCCTCCCAGGAGACAACGGGCAGAATTTCCAAGCATTCCCAGGCTGCCGCCCACAGCCCAGACTGGACAGGGTCAAGGACGGGACACTCCAGGTCTCTGGGGTCCAGATGGGAACAGCCTTCTGCAGTTCTTCATGGAGGGAAACCCCACACAGGCACTCACAATAACTTCCAAACCTCGTGAATGTGTCCCGCAGTGAACCCATCAGCAATTCAGACACCTCTCTGCTGCGTGAGGACAGACTCCTGGGCTAGACTTCTACCGACCCGAATTCCAAGCTCGAAGTAGGACGACTGGCACCCCGCACCTTTCTTCCCCCACGGGAAGCACAAACCAAGGCATGGCAAGACTGGAAAGCTCTTCGGTGATTATATACTGCAATCCCCTCCTTCCAAATACGGAAAGCTGAGGGGGGACCCTCCCACGGACTTGCAGTAACAGCAGAGGCAGGATACGAACCCAGATCTCTGGCTTCGACCTAAGACCCCTCCCTTTACACCTCCCTGCCTCCCGGGATCGGTAAGGAAACCTCTCTGCCACCACTTGGAGTCTCCCAAACAGCACCAGCATGCACCGGGGACTGCTGGGACTCCTGCTAATAGTCCACGACGCCTTTCGAGTTTAACCACAAAAAAGATCGACCAGGCCTAGCTGCAGAATTTACAACGATATTAGCTCTCTAAGACAGAAAACAACACGGACAGGAATCCCTGCTCAAAAAATAGATTCTACTATTCCCTCTGGCACAACTGCTGCCTCTGGTTACAGAGCAATAATTATTCCGTCCTACAGCGATCAATAAAACCTCTTGCCCCGTGAACCTGCTATTTCCTGACTTTGTTCTCTGCACTGGAGATCTCCAAGTTATATTGATTTACCTACTAAATTTTTTTTTTAAGTTTCTTTAAAAAAACAAAACAAAACACTGAAGACATCCTCGAATTAGCATAACTTGTGACTGCTGGAACAGACTTTCAATCTTTCGGTTACATTCACGGTTTCTTCCCTTGTTCCAGGGTTTTCCCGTTTTTTTACTCTGAACTTGTCATTTTGAGCGCCTCGGCTGTGTCTTGTCTAATAGCACCAAGTCAGTGGGATGCAATTGTGATTCCGAAGCTGTGGCGACTGCCACATTTCCCTTCCAAGTGAGGAAGAAGAACTGATTCACAGATTCCGCCCTCGCTCTCAACACCAGCATGGATTTTTACCAAATGCACCCGGTAGCTCTTAGAGTGTTAAGATTCAGCACCCCGGAACTTCTCTCTAATACTATTCACTAGAGCAGCTATTAGGAAGTGAAACCGGCCGGGCGCGGCGGCTCACGCCTGTAATCCTAGCTCTCTGGGAGGCCGAGGCGGGAGGATTGCTCAGGGTCAGGAGTTCGAAACCAGCCTGAGCAAGAGCAAGACCCCTTCTCTACTAAAATAAATAAATAAATAAATAAATAAATAAATAAATAAATAGAAAGAAATTAATTGGCCAACTAAAAATATATAGAAAAAAAATTAGCCGGGCATGGTGGCGCATGCCTGTAGTCCCAGCTACTCGGGAGGCTGAGGCAGGAGGATCGCTTGAGCCCAGGAGTTTGAGGTTGCTGTGAGCTAGGCTGATGCCACGGCACTCTAGCTCGGGCAACAGAGAGACACTCTGTCGCAAATAAATAAATGAATAATAAAATGTCACTCCGGACCCATGTGGGCTGGGGCAGGGGCTAAGTGAAGCAGGTGTTCCCAAAAGCATTACAGGGTACTGCTTAGCCCAAAACGTGCCTCCTTCCCCTCCGACCTGTTTATGCACAACTGGGATGAGAACCAAAAGTGGAGCCCGATCCGCTAACAGCTATTCTCCAGAGCTCACCTAAGAAGCGCGCTCCAGCTGAGGGGTCAGACACGGGGGCTCCCCGTGCAGACAGAGGACAGGGGTGTAGCCCAGAGGCAGGTTAAGGACAGGGTCAGCAGCTCCTGCGCCCTGGTACCAGCAGCAACTCTTTTCCTTACCGCTTAGGACTACCGCGTAAGCAGGATCCCAACCTTCTTCAGGGAGGGCATCGCTCGGCCAGGGACCCAGAGAATCTTCGCCGGGAAGTCCTCAAGCGCAGGCAGTAAGTGCCGGCACTCGGTGCCCGGGAGCCCGAGCTCACGCCAGGGGCTAACTGTCCATCCAGGTAGGTAAAGCATACTGTTCAAAGCACCACACGTTTGGAAGTACGATTGCACTTACACGTCCACCAGCTGATTCGTGGAGAAACAAGATGCCAGCAGCTGGAGGAGGAGGAGAAGAAAGAGGGGAGCAGGTGCAAAGACCCAGAGCAGTAAGAAAAGAAAGCAGACCCGTTTTCTCCTTCTTCTCGGACAATACAGGGCCAAGGTGTCAGCAAGGCGACGAACTCAATCCTGACAAATGTCACATAAACGCAACTCTGAAACTCCGGCCACGGTTTACGGCCCCCTCCCTTAGCAGGAGATCAATTATGCACAACAAGGGGTAGTAAAAAAAAAAAAAAAAGCCACCGGCCGTTCCCACACACCAGAAAAACACTATATCATCACCTAAAAAGAAGATGCTAAAACTCAGATACTCTGGAAGCTCAGGCCACGGGCTTAACATCACGGCCAACATAAACCTCAGGATTTTTACCTCCGAAAGTGTAGACATCACTTCAAAATAAAAACAGGCCGCTAAGAGGACACAACACGGGCTTGGAAGGCAGCCTCGAAGGCCTGCAGGTTGTCACTGCTGCCGTTACCACATAATGAAACACAGAGCACAGGGCCTTGAGACTCAAATACTTGGTCGAACTCGGTTTTCTCAAGTACCGGTTTGGAGGCGTTTCTTTAATGCATTTATTATAATATGCAACCCACTCTCTCACAGCAGGGTCCGCCAACCTTGGTCCTATGTCAGGTTGAGCCCACAGTTCGTAGCTACCCGGCTGTCCTGTGCATTGTAGCGGGTCTAGCAGCACCCCTGGCCTCTTCCGACTAAATGTCAGTAGCAACCCCCTTCCCACACTTCCCCAACCAAAAATGCTTCCAGACATTGCCAGGCGTCCCCTGCAGGTGGGGAACTGCCCCCTTCCAGAGCCCCAGCTTTATGGCAACTAAATGCATCTTATCTGTATGAGCTTTTGGCCATCCTCTAGAGAGGGATGTCACCTGTCTTCATCTGTCTGGTTTCCTAAATGCTTCACACCCTGACAGACTCCCCACAAGACAGACCAAGACGTACCCATGAAATAAGCCCTAGCAGGATTGCTAAGCATGTGCGCAACAGAAGCCCCACCCCGAAAATAAGACCCAGCGACGGGCGTGGCTGCGCAGCGCGTCTGCACAGCCCGTGCGTGTCGTCGCGGAGCGGGAAAGAAGACGAGCAGCCCTTCTCATCTGCCCCGTGAGAGCTCTGTTGCTCGACAGGAGAGATCGGGGCCAGTGGTTCTAAAGGAAATAGAGTCGCAAGACATTCAGGATGGGATTCAGGGTTTGGAGAGTGATGATGATGTTCCAGAAGAAGACGACTTCACTCTACTTGAATCAATGTAGAAGGTTGTACCGTACTTAAAAATAAATAACACATGCCCTGAAAATAACCCTTAGAGTGTCTTCTTGAGGAAAAATAAATATAAGACCCTGTCTTATTTTCGGGGAAACACGGTATTAGAGAAGCCTCTTATTGAAGACACCGTCTAGTCCCGTTCGAAATGTGGACTCACAGAAGAAAAGCAACATAATCAGTCGCCAAAGAGAAAACGAGACATCGAATCCCAGTATTATCCCGTCGGCCTTCCTTGCCTACCCTCCGAAAGCAATCTGAAGATGAGGCTCCAACACTTTCACTTCCCAAAGGCACTGTTGGCTCAACCGCCAGGACCAGGTCTGACGTCTGAAAACGCACCCTTCTCCCCGCTGACCCCGGCACCCTGCAGGCTAACAAGGCCCAAGAGACGACGCGCAGAGCGGTGCAAGACCCTTGTGCTAAAATCCCTTAGGGATGCTCTAGGAGGTTCCCCCTGCCTCCCTCCCCGCCCCCCTTACGGCAACCAGGGGCAACCACGAGAAGGACGATCGCTTGCGAAAGCAAAGCCTTCGAAACAGGGGCTCACCGTCCGGCGGCATTAACACCTTGTTGTTCTGCGTGCACCACCCCACGGGGTGCAGATCCGCTATGACCACGTCGCACCAGAAGTCGGCCCTGCGATCCTCCCCGTAACCACAGTAGCGCAGGAGCAGCAGCTGCCCGCACGTGGTGATGATGGTGGCCACCCAGTACGTGTCCGGGTTGCTCTTGTTGGCCACCTCCAACTTCATCCCCGGCTGGAAGTTGCTTTGAATGCTGATCTCCACCTTCAGGAGTCGGAAACACAGAGAAGCCGACATTAGCCACATGCGTCCGGGAGATGACAAGAACTACCATGTTTCCCCGAAAATAAGGCAGGCTCTTATATTTATTTTTCCTCAAGAAGACAACCCCTAGAGCTTATTTTCAGGGGATGTGTTATTTTTTTTTCAAGTACAGTACAACCATCTACATTGATTCAAATAGAGTTAAGCTGTCTTCTTCTGGAACATCATCATCACTCTCCAAACCCCGAATTCCATCCTGAATTTCTTGCGACTCTATTTCCTTTAGAACCACTGGCCCCGATCTCTCCTGTCAAGCAACAAAGCTCTCACAGGGCAGACGGGAAGGGCTGCTGGTCTTCTTTCCCGCTCTGCAACGACACGCACGGGTTGTGCAGATGCGCTTCGCAGCTACGCCCATCACTGGGTCTTATTTTCGGGGTGGGGCTTCTATTGCGCACATGCTTAGACATCCTGCTAGGGCTTGTTTTATGGGTAGGGCCTATTTTCAGGGAAACACGGTACTAAAAACACAGCACTTTAAGCCAATACTTCTATTGCCCTAGAACAGGCATATATATGTCTGAGTGAAAGATAATGTAAGCCACAAAAGTCATGCTAAATTTCCTAGTAACCACATTAAGGAGGAAGAAAAAAAAAGCAAGCTATGATAGATAAAATTAATTTGAACAATATATTATTATATTTAACCCAATATATTCAAAATAGCATCGCCTCAACATGTAATCCATATTAAAAACATCAGTGAAATAGCTGACATTCTTGTTTTCCCATGAAAACCTCCAAAACCTGGTGTACAGTCTACACTTGGAGCCCGTCTCAATAGGGACTGAGTACTTTGCAAGTGCTGCATAGATCCACGAGGTAGTGGCTACTTCATGAACAGCACGGCCCTAGAAAACGGACTTTTTATCTTTTTTTTAAATTAAGGGTTATAACCTATGGCTATTTATCAGCCCCCTCCCCCAAAAACAAAAGCTTTCTAGTTTTTTGTAATATTCCAAAGCTGACATATCCGCTGTCCATTAGCAGCTGGTGCTTAAAGGAGATGATGGAAATTATAAGTTACATTTCCCTGGCTCCAATGCTGTTTTTCCTTTAAACCTGGCACACAGGCCCAGGGAAGTTCTGCGTGAAGTCCTATGTGACAATCTCCAGGACACCACACTGTGGCTTAAAGAGAGGCAGGGGAATTGATTGCATCAAAGAAATCGGGGAGTGGCCCCATACAGAGAGAAACCGTTGCAGAAAGGAAGGAAAAAGTTGTCCTCGACTGCCCAAGGAAACCACCAAATCATCCCAGCACCTTAAGCCGTAAATGCCACCATGGCTTTTGCAGGGCCACGCAGCCACGCTGCAGGCTAGGAAAGCCTTGGTTCTGGTATGTTTTAAAATATTTAGCTGCCGGCTTTACTCAACAGCCACAGTCACATTCCTAAAACACTAGCTGTCACAGCGTGACGAGCAGAAAAAGAGGAAGGGCAAAGCCACCTGCCTTCACGAGGTCACGCAAATTTAAATGGAATCTTAAATTCCCCTTCGAAAGAACACTGCGTCTCCAAAAAGAATAAAACGTTTTACATTAAAATAAGGAATCAAGCCAGACGCAGTGGCTCATGCCCGTAACCCCAGCCACGCGGGAGGTGGAAGGACTGCTTGAGCTCAGGAGTTCAAGGCCAGGCTGGGCAACATAGCCAGACCTTGCCTTGAAAGAAAAAAAATAATATAAATTAAAAAAAAAAAAAAAAAAGTTCTGGCTTCTTCATTCAGCCAATAGGAAGAATAGGGCAAGAAAATGTCCCAATTTGCTTATGATATTCAGGCTACATCCCTGCGCCCTGAGCAGCCCAGTGCAAAACCGTGTCTCAGAGTTAAATCTCCATTTCCATTAAAACGATACTGACACCTAAGAACTCAGGTCTTAGAAATTTAGCCTTTTCCTTACTAATGATGTATTACCAATATCTCACACCTAAGCAAAAATCTGATAAAAACTGATTTTTTTTTTTTTTTTAATTTTCTAGGATTTGCCCTCTGCCGGGCATACTATTTGCATTTATTTGCAAAGAAATACTATCGATGGAATCTTTTTTTTTTTTTTGGTTGGTTGGCTCCAAATGCTCTCAGCACATGTAATGGTTATTTCCTGTGCTATATGACTCGCCTGCCCACGAACGGCTATAAAACTTTTTTACGGGTCCTTTCAAAATAAGAACATCAATTCAAAATGAAAATATATAGGCATTACACCTACAAAGAAGACGTTACACATTATACCCACTTGCCTAGCTTGTTAGCTTTTTATTTATTCAAATTAATCTTCCCTGTGGCTCATGTTCCCTGCGGGCATCTGTGAAAACCACACTAACTTCCTCTTTATCCCAAGAGACCTGGGCAGAATTTCCCTCCTCCCACTTCCTTTCTTCGGATGGGTTCTCCGGCTTGTCCTTGGAGAAACCCTCCCCTTCCACCCCCGGACGCAGGTCGGGAGGGGAGAGCAGCCTCAACTTACGTGTTTGAACGACGTGTGCGGCGCGGCACTGGCACCTGTTTCTTCCAGATAGTCTCCCCAGCTGAAGCCGATCTCCTCCAGGCTGGAACCTTCCTCTGCAGGGGAAACCAAAGAAGAGAATATCAACCTTGGAGAGAAGGCGGGAAAGAGGGGCTGGCCTTCAACCGAGACCAGAAAACCCTCTGTGTGCAAGAGGATAAGCTAATTCTGTCGGCGAGGAGGATCCTGCTGCTGAATTCCTCGAGGAGCTTCACTGTGCTGATTTTAGAGAGGCAGACTAAAGAAAGGGAAACACTGGGGAAATTCTGCTTGGACGACCCAGACGAAATTAAGAGTCGCATGAAGCGTTCTTGGGGAGATGGCACGAGGCACATCAGCTGCATGCCTGTTCGAGCGTTAGCTTGAAACGCGCTGCGGTGGACGTGCCAGCCTGCAGGAAGGTGGTATTAGAAGGTGCTGGAAACTGTCTGGCACTGAATACACACGATGTCTACAGAGAACCATTGCTGTCTGTCCACGGCCTTCTTCCTACAGCTGGAGATTATAAAATAATATACTTGCCTGTTAATGCCACAAGGAACGTTACAAAGCGCTGACTCTGATGTCATTTTTAAGAAGGAAAAAAAACGATGCCTAGAAAGATTCTGGCAGGCTAGCAACAGTAACTGACATCTCCCCATCCAGGATCCCCAACTCTCACCTGCTGCGGGGAGAGAGCTCTCAGGGCCAGACACGGCAGCACACACCCACAGAACGTGTGGCTCTCCCATCCCACGGAACAGAGAGAAACACAATCAGATGCTCACCCCTGCTCTTAAAATCCTAACTACTCGAAATGTGCACAGACCAAGCAAATTCCCAAAAACGTTAAGGCTTACGTACGGTAAGATATAATTTGTGCAATTGAAAAAGCACCAAATGACACATTTTCGGGGATACGTATCGTAGACGGGATGTCGTGGTTTCAAATGGAAAGATATAATAAGGTGTACACAAGTATTTTAACCTGTTTGCAAGGCTGTCGTTAGGGAACGCGCATACAACAGGAGTTGTCCGAACAAGCAAATGAAAGCTTCGAAAATGAGGGTTCTCTCCTGCAAGAATGCTCAGTGGATGGTGAGGTTCAACACGTGCATTTTCTACAAGCAAGAGCCTACTTCACTGGCCAAGCGTAACTACTGCTTTCGGTCCTACAGTTAGTGCAGAAATGGTGCCTATCCCGTCCAGGGGGCTGGAGAATTAGGGACAGGTGGGTCTGTACCTCATTTTATTTATTTTATTTTGGAGGCTTTCACTACATTTTTTCTACTAAAAAATTTTAACTTATAACTAGGAAGCGTAATTCTCTCCTGATACTCTGCATCGTCTCAGAAATTGAGAGAAGAGGATAATTTTTGCAAAGTCGGAATATGCTAAAGTGAAAGGTACCTTGGATTTTGCCTTCTAAGCCGAAGTTGCTCAGAATCACCTCCTTCGGTTTTACCCCAGTGAAGGGACTTACGATTGAACATCCAAGAAAAAAAGAAAAAGCCATCCGATGAGAAAACATTGCTTTTGTGGCTCTCCCAACATCCTGTTCCCCCCCAGGGGTTGAAGCTCTTCAGGCAGAAATGTGCTCCCCAAACAAGGCAACAGGCCCTGCAGCCCCCAGCCAAAGACGGGTGGTACCAGGGAGTTCTGAGCTTTAAAGACACAGAGAAGTACGTCCAAGGTGTCACCTTCTGCAAAACACCTGTGGGGGGGGGATGGAAATCTGCAGGCTCTGCCCACAACACCCCCCCCACCCGGCCAAACAGCACAAGGCATCGACTGCCAAACTTGCTTTCTCATGCACTAGTCAGAGGCGTCAGTTCACCACCATCTATGTGCCTGTGTCCGGGCGCAATGTCGCAGTGACTGAGGATAGCAAACTTGCTGCAGAGAAAGTCCAGAATTTCTTTCCACCCTCCTTGTCTCGCCTCAGCTCAACCAGAACCGCCCCCCAGCCTCCCTGTGCTAGCTCTCGTGGACACTTCCAGCTCCACGAAACCACCACGCTCCCTGGAGGGTCCTGAGAGCCGTGCTGCGTTTGGGCGTCAGTCCTCGGCCACCTGCTTGCTGTGGTTCGGACACAGCCTGTCCTGCCAAATTTCAGCTTGTGGCAGTGCAGGGACATAGGGCCTGGTGGGAAGTGTCTGAGTCACCGGTGTAGATCCCTCATAGATAGATTCATGCCTTCCTGCATGGGTGGGTTCTGGCTCTCCAAGAAATTGCCTAGTTCCCTGAGAGTGACTGGTGAAAAAAGTGTGGCTGGCTCCCTCCTTCTCTCTTGCTTCCTCTCTCACCGTGTGATCTCTCCGCCCAAGCCCACTCCCTTCCAGATGGGACTGCCCCATCCCGGACTTTCCAGCCACAAGAATCGTGAGCCAAATAAACCTCCTTCTCTTTACTCAGCCTCCGGTATTCTATCATAGCAACACAAAGTGGACTAAAACAGCACGTTCCCTGCAACGCCTCGTGACCCTTCCAAAAACCCTGATGGACAGACGCTCACAGAGGCGATCGCGGGGGCTCAGAACGGTGAGGGAGTCACCCAGAGAGAGCCGCTGCTGCCCCATCCAGAGTCAGGAGCCCGTCGCAGGCTGTCTGATGTCAAAGCTGGGGTTCTCACGAAGCACCTTCCCCCCACCTTCTCCTGCCTGCACCTGCCATCAGAAACCACCAGGGCCCCGCCTGTCTCTCCACCTGCAGAATCCGGGGGACACTTCCAGGCTGACCCATGTGTCTCTCCGTGTCGGTGAGCATCCAAACACTCCACAGCCAAACCCAGGCCAAGAGAAGACACAGGAGGCGGCTAAGACAGAGACAACAGAGTGAGCTGCACCCCTGGAACCCGTTTGCAAACCCGAGGAGAAGACGTCGGCGTGAAACTCAGCCCTGGGCCGAAGGAGGCCAGAGGCTTCCCAAGAAGGACAGTGTTGAAAGGTGGAACAGGCCGTCTTGTTGAGCGAGTCATTCCTCCACGTCAGAAACATCCGATGCGAGAGGCTGCACCGTCAGAAACTGCCTGCTGCCACCAGCACCTGGGGCGGGAGCCCTTAGCGCCCCGAGTCACCGTACCCACTAAGATTCCACGACACTATTGCTTCAAATCAGGGATGACCGGACCCTAAATCTGTCAGCTTCCACTTTGAGACCATTGGTTGTGGTTCTTTATTCTTCATGCAATTCTAATCTATGCTACTGGTATTTTACCAAAAATCGTGCCAAACTTTAATACGTTACAAACTACATTTCTTCCCAACAGAACGGGCTCGACACTTTGGAATATACTCATGTATGCGGTCAAGCTAACCATGAGGTCAGAGGGTGATGCTGGACCCCCCGCTACCCCCGCTGGCGCGCATGAGGAAGAACAGTTAGCCCTGTCACTCTCTGCTGGCCTAAGGAAAACACTTTAAAAAGTACCCCAGGCCAGGCACAGTGGCTCACGCCTGTAACCCTAGCGCTCTGGGAGGCCAAGGCAAGCGGATCGTTTGAGCTCAGGAGTTCGTGACCAGCCTGAGCAAGAGCGAGAGCCCGTCTCTACTAAAAAAAAAAAAAAAAAAAAACAGAAAGAAATTAGCTAGACAACTAAAAGCATATATAGAAAAAATTAACCGGTGCGGTGGCATATGCCTGTAGTCCCAGCTACTCGGGAGGCTGAGGCGGGAGGATCGCTTGAGCCCAGGAGTCAAAAAAAAAAAAAAGTACTCCAAACGTCAGCCCAGGATGGGACTTTAAAAAATCAAAAAACCTTTTATGCCCAGCTCTGATGACTCCGTGCTGTTTCAACAACGTCAGGAACAAAATTTAGCGTCATCACAATGCGACCTCTTAAAATCTGTCGCACACAACCCTTCCTGAGGTCTGCGTGCCCTAAACGTTCTGATTCTCTAAAGACATTTCAACGGGCAATAGATAAACACACACAATGTTTATGAGGAGAGGTCTCATAAACCCAGTGCAAATATTTATAGGTGATTCATAAACCCCTTAAACCCGTAAACATTTTACCAAGGAAACTCTGACAGTCCCCCTCTCCTCGGGAGGCATTTCCCCATGATGTCATGAAAACCCGCTATGCAGCGCGACTGAGGAAATTTCACAATTTAGAAGAAAACAGGCGTGTCCGTTAGCAGCAATCCAGTTTTAGAAGACAGAAAAGGCTACTTGTGGGACCAGAGTGTTTCCTGATAAACATAAAAAGCATACCTTACTAGAAGCTGGAGTACAAGTGAAGTTACCACAGTGAACGATGGGACAAACAAGCGGCCCCATACATCTTTTTTAGTTTTTAAGTAATAAAATCTTGAGTTTGGACAATTTTACAATCTGAAGTGAGGCTCGCTTCACAAGGCTGAATATTAAAGCCTGCAGCCAGTACCCAATAAAGGAACTGAGAATTGGCAGACTGAGGGTGAACCCAGTTCTTACTGAGCTCCTTCTGATGTGCTAGATAATTGTTTTAAATGTGCAAAGGGAAAGAAAGAAAGACAGTGAATCTTTCTTATTTTAAACGCGGATAGTCACTGCTTACTACCATAAGATTTAGACGCTAGTTCAATTTTGAGTATATATAACCAACGGCATAGACAGAAAGGAACAAGTTGCCCACTGCTGACCCTAGACCTGAACTCACAAATGCAAGACCACGCCACAGGCGGGGACAGTTCTCCTAACACCGAGGTCCTCCTGATTATCCCCACTACCCAGGTGGCCAGAGTTTTTGTAAAGGAAAAGGAAAAAAAAAAAAAAAAACACACATAAAAATCAGCTAGCCAGGGGAAGCCACAGCTATTCAAAGAAGGTTCAGGAAAAAAAGGAAGAGCGCTGAGCCCCACAGAACTAGCTCCCAGCAAGAAGACTAAGTAAGGTCTGAGTTTTTCTAAGAAGAATGTTGACTCCTTTCCTTCCCAAACAGAAGAGCCTGTGCGGTTTCTCCAGTTAACATAATCCCGACGCCAAAAAAAAGAATCCAGCCCGGGTTTCCAGCACGATTCTTTCTACGCAGAGGCTCTAAATGGGCAACGCGGCTTTATCTGCAGTCCTCACCAGGAAGTGACACTTGGCAGGCCCCTAGAAACAGTGCCCAAGAGTCTGCTGGCCGCTGCATTCGCCTATTGCTCTGCTAGCTTTGACCACGACCACGCAGCACTCAGAACCCCGGCAGTGGGACCCTGGGGCACGTTCTTCTCCGTGGACCTGCTCCATCTCCTCCTTCTCCCTGTGCTCACGTCAGCCACGCACTCACCCGGCCTTCCTGGGAGCAGGAGGAATGGGATATCGTGCCCATTACGGGACTCGGGAGCCTGTTATGAACCCCGGCTCCGATGTGAGCTTTCCTTAGGAAAAAAGGGCAAAAAAAAAAAAAAAACCCTGCAAATGAGACCCAGAGTCTGCAGTTTTCAGCTGACGTTTTCCTTTCCAGGAATCCTCATGACAAGGCATCACAGCGGCTGGGCTGCAGGGCGGGGAGAAATAAACAACCCAAGAGAAAAACACCCCGGAGCAACCAGGTTAGGTTTTTTTCCCATTCTTTGACCCCATAACCTTCTCAGGGAGAAGAGCGGTGGTCACATAGGTGGAGTCACTTGTTGGGCAGACGCAGTGATGGATCAGGTAGCACGGGGACAGGGGACAGGTGGAGTGCAGGAAAGAACAGCAAAGAATCAGACTTGTGCCTCTGTCCTATAATATGTGTGTGCATGTGTGTGCACATGCGTGTGCACGCATGTTGTTGTGTGTGTCAGGAGTTCCTGATGACTCGTCCCTGCACTGAAGGGGGGTGCAGGCACCCCCGCCGGGGTGTCTCCAGATGCCTGAGGTTAAATCCTGCTTCCAACACACCACCCATCTCAGCCATCTATGAAACAGGGATAATAAGGCCGGGCACGGAGGCTCACACCTCTAATCCTAGCACTCCGGGAGGCCGAGGCAGGAGGATCACTCAAGGTCAGGAGTTCTAAACCAGCCTGAGCAAGAGCGAGACCCCGTCTCTACTAAAAATAGAAAGCTGGGCTTGAGCCCAGGAGTTTGAGGTTGCTGTGAGCTAGGCTGACGCCACGGCACTCACTCTAGAGTGAGACAGAAAACGGGATAATAGAAGCAGCTATGTCAGTGGGTGGGTGGCAGGGTGAACTGAGTTAACTCAAATAAAGGGACTGCTTGAAATTGTGATGCCTGTCATATCGTCTGAACGTGTGCTCATATATCCACCGTCCCTCATTCAACAGTGGAAACAACCAGCTGGAGAATACCGGCTGTGCCTTCTCTGGAATAGGGGACATGTAAATCCCCCCAAAACTGTCACCCAGGAAAGCCCCTGAGCACTAAGAATCTGAGCAGCCCCAAGCACGCCCCCGTTGGTCCCAGAACAAAATATCCCCACAGGGGATTCCAGCACGGAAAACATTTTGTGTGTTAATAGGTCTAAAAAAATAATCAAAACCTCCTTGAAGACTCATACCTGATTAACAGTTTCAATACTCAAAATGAGATTTGAGTTTCTAGAATGATGTCAACCTCTCTCTGCATTCTCCCAAGTCTTAGACCCTGCTTTTATTTATTTATTTATTTATTTTGAGCCAGAGTCTCGCTCTGTTGCCCGGGCTAGAGTGAGTGCCGTGGCGTCAGCCTAGCTCGCAGTAACCTCCAACTCCTGGGCTCAAGCGATCCTCCTGCCTCAGCCTCCCCAGCAGCTGGGACTACAGGCAGGCGCCACCATGCCCCGCTAATTTTTTCTATATATTTTTGGTTGACCAGTTAATTTCCTTCTATTTTTAGAGATGGGGTCTCACTCTTGCTCAG
>VSMD01075167.1:0-22209 GCA_008750895.1 Mirza zaza | reverse complement strand
TGTTATACAGAGCAATATTAGGAACCTCTAAACTAAAGTAATAGTTGACAAAACCTTTTTGGACAAGACCACAGCTATTAATAGATGTATACATTATTTCCTTGTTATTTGAACCAACCTTCCTTCCTTCCTTCCTTCCTTCCTTCCTTCCTTCCTTCCTTCCTTCCTTCCTTCCTTCCTTCCTTCCTTTCTTTCTTTCTTTCTTTCTTTCTTTCTTTCTTTCTTTCTTTCTTTCTTTCTTTCCTTCTTTCTTTCTTTTATCCTAAACTGTAAAATGGAATTTCTATATGGAGTGAAATCATCTTTCAGAAGTGACAGAAAAATAAATATTTCCTCAGACAAACAAAACCTTGGAAATTCATTCCCGGAAAATTCTGCCCTGCAGGTAATGTTAAAAGAAGTTCTTTGGACAGAAGAAAAATGATGTAATTCAGAAACATGGATCTACATAAAAAAGGAAAAGCCTCAAAGAAGAAATAAATGAAGACAAAATAAACTCTTTTATTTTTTTCATCTTAATTGATCAAATACATATATGTTTTTGGAACGCAATAATAGTAACAATATATTTCATGATTATACTACATGGAAATGAAAGAGAGACCATAGCTACTAATGACATGGACTTTAAAAACACAGTAAGAAATACCATGAACAACTCTGTACCGGGATGGGTAATGACCATCCAATGATGCCATGATACTAGGAACTTGTGAATATTACCTTACATGATAAAGTTTCCCAGGTGTATTAAAGTTAAGGATCTTGAGAAAAGGAGATTATTCTGGTGCTCCCTGAATGTCATCACAGCTATCTTTATAAGAGAAAGGTACAGGGAGTTTAAACGATTTTTGGATCTCTATTTGAACAAACCAACTATAAAAAATACATTTTTGAGACAACTGTAAAAAATTGAACATTACTGACATTGAAAATATTAGGGAGTTTTTATTAATTTTGGAGAGTGTAATAATGGCATTGTGGTTATGTTTGTTAAAATGCAATTTTTTACCCAACATATACAGGGAAGATATAAATGTGGAATATACTATGACATCTGGGATTTGCTTCAAATTATTCCAATCTCTTCTCTCTAAAAATGATAGGATAAAAAGATCAAAAATAATGTAAAGAATTATTGGGTTTTGAAGCTGGGTTACAGGTACATAGTGTTTATTATACCATTCTTTTTACATTTGTGTGTGTTTGAAAACTTCCTAAATATTTTTTTTTAAAAAGAAGAGTTGGTGTTTAAAATACCAAAGCGATATTAAGCAAAAAGAAAAAATCTGGAGGCATCACATTACCAGACTTCAAACTATACCACAAGGCTATAATAATCAAAACAGCATGGATTTGGCTCAAAAACAGAGGCATAAACCAATGGAACAAAAAAGAGAACCCAGATATAAAACCATTCACATACAGCCAACTGATGTTTGAGCAAGCACACAACAATATACAGCGGAGAAAGAAGCCCTATTCAGTAAATGGTGCTGAGAACACTGGATAGCCATATGCAGAAGAATGAAACAGGATCCATATTTCTTACCACTCACAAAAATTAACTCACAATGGATAAAAGACTTAAATGTAAGACATGAAACCATAAGAATTCTAGAGGAAAATATTGGAATAACTCTTCTAGATATCAGCCTAGTCAAAGAATTTATGAAGAAGACCCAATGACAATCACAGAAACAACAAAAATAAATAAATGGGACATGATTAAATTACAAAGTTTCTGTATAGCTAAGGAAATAATCAACAAAGCAAACAGACAACCTACAGAATGGGAGAAAATATTCACAAGCTGTACATCTGATAAAGGGCTAATAACCAGAATCTACAAAGAACTCAAACAAATCAGAAAGAAAAAAATTAAACCACTCCATTAAAAAGTGGGTAACAAGAATGGAAAAATTAACACCACATGTACTCACCAGCAAATTGGTTTCACTGATCAACACCTAAATGGACATGTAGGAATAACATTTATTGGGTACTGGGCAGATGGGAGGGAGGAGGAGTGGATGGGTATATACATACAAAATGAGTGTGATGCACACCATCTGTGGGATGAACACACTTGAAGCTCTGACTTCGGTGGGGGGGGGGAAGGCAACACACGTAACCTAAACATTTGTACTCCCATAATATACTGAAATAAAAATAATAATAAAAATGATTTTCTAATAAAATAAATAAAAAGTGGGTAAAAAGACATGAACAGAAGCTTTTCAAAAGAAGGTAAACAAACAGCCAATAAACATATGAAAAAATACTCAATGTCACTAATCATCAGGGAAATGCAAATTAAAACCACAATGAGATATCACCTTACTCCAGTAAGAGTGGCTTTTATTAAAAAGCACACAAACAGTAGATGCTGGCATGGATGCAGAGAAAAAGGAACACTTACATGTTGTTGGTGGGACTGTAAATTAGTACAATCTCTATGGAAAACAGTATGGAGATTCCTCAAAGAACCAAAAGTAGGCCTACTAGTTGATCCAGCAATCCCACTACTGGGTATTTACCCAAAGGAAAATAAGTCATTTTATCAAAAAGACACCTGTACTCAAATATTTATTGCAGCACAATTCACAATTGCAAAGATGTGAAATCAACACAGGTGTCCATCAATTCATGAGTGGATTAACAAAATCTAGTGTAGTTATACCATACCAAAAAACCCACCTAGCAATATATATTTTTTTAGCAGGAATCAAAGTGGTTTCAGAGTACTACTCAGCCATAAGAAAGGATGAATTAATGCCCTTTGCAACAATTTGGATGGAACTGGAGACCATTTTCCAAGGTGAAGTATCTAAATAATGGAAAAAGAAACACCACGTTTTGTATTAACTGACTGCATCATTCTTAAAGAGAGGCAGACGGCCAAGCATTACCATGCTTGTGAAGAAAGCCTTTGATAGGAAAGACAAAGACCAAAGCAGAGAACATTAACTCTGGGGAAAAGAATTTATGCAGTGAAATAGAACTCCTGGCTCTTTGACAATTAGCTACAAACAGCAAAACAAATCTTTTCATTTATATCTGAGAAGATGCAAGACAAGTTTATGCCCATGAAATAAGATCAGGATGCAGTAGTGAAAGGAACACTCAGATGAGAAAAAAAGATACCTTAGTAATTTTTTAAAACGTTAAAATTGATGACATTTCCCCTAAAGAAAAACAATAAAGCAGAGATAAGTAATAGAAGAAAGGTTTTAAAATTAAAGTTCAAGTAGAAGTTCCAGATAAGAAAAAAAAGGAAAGAAAAAGAGAGGGAGAAATAATAATAAAAAAAAGTTGAATGGAAGAAATAATTCACAGAACTTTTCTTAAACTGAGGCCTACAAATTTGCAGACAGCAAAGGCTTACTGAGTATCCAGCAAATGGGTAGAAAGAGACCTACATCAAAATGAATCATTGTAAAATTTCAGAACACCAAGGAAAGGGATATTCTATAAATTCCCAGAAAGAGAGAGGGGGGGAAAAATCCACCTAATCATACATTTATTTTTAGCAGGAAACAGAGTGGTTTCATATTTCTTAACACAACAGAGCAAGGTAGAACACAATGGAGTGATGTCTTCAAATTGTGAGGCCTTCAAATGATTTCCAAATTAGACTTCTATACCCAACCAAAGTAACAATCAAATATGAAGGTAAATTAAATACATTTTCGGGCAAATAAATTAATAAGAATTTTCCTTTCATGTAAATTAATGCTTTTTAGAAATCAGTATTATTAGTGGGATGTCAATTATTATTATCAGGTCTGACAATGAAAGTTTTCTCTTATAAAGAGCATTGCTTACATTAACATTTTCCAGGGTATAGTGACAATTTTGGAGGGTGTCCTATACTATCAGATTTTCCATAAAAAATTTTGAATGTAATTTTAATTCTAAGAAAGAGAAGATTGTGTATGTGTGTGTATATATATATATACTTATTCAACCAAAATTGCAATATAAATTTGATGGGAAGATGATAGAGAAAGAAAGTATGTATATATGTGGTTTGGTAGGGTTGGAGGGTTGGTGTGAAAAATAGCTAAATAATGATCTCCCGTAATTAGAAATATAAAGTAGTACCAACACATATATGTTTTCTCAATATATTGTATTAAATAGACAAAGTTTGAATAATGGGAACTTCTGGGTAGTAGGAAATGTAGGTATATATGGATGATAGAGCTTCTGTTTGTCTTACCAAGCCTGGTGAAACTCTTGAACTTTAAAATTATGTGTGCCTGTCACTTTTATTAACAAGTCATTTACAATTATAAATGTAAAAATGTTGTATGCTTATAATAAATAACTAAAAATACACCAATATATTTTTATCACTTAGAAATTGGCATATTAAAATTTAGGAACATATATGCAGGCATCATTCATTAATACATGCAGCTAAATATTACTGAGGTAGCCAGATAGCAATATTTTTAAATTAAGTTATAATTAGAAAGCTGCTTTTTTTCAAAAGTATTTCACCTATTTTTATTTTTAAAAAGGTCAAATAAATTAAGTGAAACTGAATGGTTTGACTAATCTAAGATAATGCTTTGTTTTCATGGCACATAATATTTCTCAAAAGGTCTCCCTAAAATTAAGAAAAATTATGAATAACAGGAAAATGTTGGAGTTGTTATATTTTCTCTTTATCTGCTTAAGTTTAGAAACACCTGATAACCAATTCTGAAAGGGTAGAAATAATTTAACAACCAGTACCTTTTCCACATCTTCTCCATCTCTAAATTTAATTTTTGATTGATTGAAGCTTTTGAAAATAAGAAATCTGATGTTGGAAGTCTTCTTTACCCTTAAGCAAGCACATACATTCTTGACTGTGAAAGGACTTTAAAACTGCATTTTTTATCAGGATCATTTATTTTAGATATCAGTGAATAACTCTGATATTCTTTGAATGACAATTTTGGAGGAGGAATAAGTTATGGGGCAATTCTGCTTTAAAGGCCTTTTAGTCTTCCTTTGCCATAAGATCCCCTTTATAAACTCTTGTGAATATGATTCTATTTTTTTTGAGACAGAGTCTCGCTTTGTTGCCCAGGCTAGAGTGATGTGGTATCAGCCTAGCTCACAGCAACCTCAAACTCCTGGGCTCAAGCAATCCTACTGCCTCAGCTTCCCGAGTAGCTGGGACTATAGGCATGCGCCACCATGCCCGGCTGATTTTTCCTATATATATTAGTTGGCCAATTAATTTGTTTCTATTTATAGTAGAGACAGGGTCTTGCTCTTGCTCAGGCTGGTTTCAAACTCCTGACCTTGAGAGCAATCCGCCCGCCTCGGCCTCCCAGAGTGCTAGGATTACAGGTGTGAGCCACCGTGCCCGGCCATGAATATGATTTTAAAAATAAAGCATTGCAAGGATAAGCTTTGCCTGGAATCACTTTGTTGCCTATCAAATTGACATAATTTTTCTATTACCTCACTTGATAGGTAGTTGTTATTGGGCCATTCAGTGTGAATCTTATGTGTAATAATCATAGTCTTAAAAAGAATTACTCGTAGAGACATTTGAAGTTGCTTGTGCTTATTTAGAAAATAGTTAAGGTAAGTGATGACTTATAACGAATTTCTTTTTTCTTCTATACCATTTCCCCATGCATTACTGAGTTCTTAAAGGCTACCATAAATCGTCGTAAGTCTTACTGTGAAGTGATACTGTCTCCCAACGTGGTCCAAAGATGCATTTTCAAAAATGCTAGCTCCTTGGACATTTCCATCAATAACATGGAAAGAGATTCCATGATCAGATAACTTGGGAGAACAGAAAGGTACACAATTTTCTCCAATTTTCCTCTTCAAAGAAACTTTAACATCCTAATGTTCATTCTGAACCTTCAAATCGTGGACATATTATTCAATAGTCCAAATTTATTTGACTTACCCCCTCCATTTTCAAGAAGCATTTCAAGGAATTAGTGTTCCTTTGAATATATGTTGGAAAATTATTTTATAGCCTATCCTAGATAGCAATGATGAAACTAGAAATTTCATCAAATGTGTTATCTTATATTTTTAATTTTCAAATTTAAATTTGAGAACCAGAGGGTCAGAAACTTCTGAAAATATACCTTTCATTTGCATTGACAGTAACCTCTAATTTACTTAAATTTTTATTTCCCAGATGATGGTATAATACACACAGTTATTCTCAGAAGATAAATTCAAATTATTTTTCCTCAGAGATTGATCATTGAAGACACAATTGATAACACAGTAATGGAATCGCTGGAAATAAAGGATCTGGAATAGATACATATTTCATCCCTTTGTCCCTTAATAGAATTACTGATCTATCTAACAAATAATTATTAAATATCTACTATGTGCCAGTAACTACCATGTCCTAGGGATACAACAGAGAAGAAAATGTGAAAATGTCCCTTCTCTCTCAGAGTGTATCTTTTAAAATGTGTTAATACTAGCTAAAGTTTATTGAGTATTCTTCTAAATGCCTTTTATATATTAATTTATTTACCCCTCAACAACCCAATATAAGAGGTGCTAATATTATCCCATTTTGTAGATAAGGAAATTAAGGCACAGGAAAGCTAAAACCAGTAGAGATAGAATTTGAACCCATACAGTCAAGTTCTTAAACACATTCTCTTAGCCATTATGCCATCATATCCTCTTTTGTACTTGAATGTATACCTTCTTTTGTATTTGAATTATTTTAGCCCTCAAATGTTCTTTATGAGTCTTTGAACTCTTAAACATTGTTTATGCAAAATTGTATTACTCTAATCTTTTAATATAAGTAAATACTAGGAAATATCCAAATAAACACCTAATTGTTCAGTCATTTTGAGTCAGTATTTTAAAAGCTTTTAAATAGTGCCTGTTCAATTGAGGAATTTTTAGCATAGAGAATACTTGGCTGTTTCTAATTTCCATCTACCACTTAGTTGTCCAGTTCTGCATATCATATTAAGTACCATTTATAATAGTAGTTCTTTCAGAATTGTTGATTTTTTTTCAACTAAAGGTGGACACCCAACTGGGGTGATCAAAGTACACAGATTTAGCTGGCTATTGGAAATTTGATGCCTTGGATCTTGAAAGACATTTAGGGCTCTCTACACAGAGAAGCAGGAATGTGATAGAAAATTATAGAAGAGAGAGAGAGCAGCCCAAACAGAAGAAAATGTATAGTAAGAGACACAGGGAACTAGGAACAGTTTATTGTGGCTGGAGACCCAGCAGAAAAAATAGTTTAAAATATTCAACAAACATAGGAAATAAGAATTATTTCATATTCTACAAATAACTTTTGCAAGATTAAAATGTTCAGTTTCTTAGTTTCATAATAGCATGCAAAATATAATCTAGGTCACAGAAAATAATTCATGTATAACTCTAAACAGCATGCATACAAATAATTTATATGCTATAAAATATATTTTTGTAATTTAGACTGTCATTTTATTTTTCAACTTTAATTTCCCATCCTCCCTTTAAATTATAGATACTGATATAAGTCAATAAGAACAAATAATTCAGAAAAATAAACTCATCTTTATAGATACTCTGCAAATATACCAATTTATGGTTTGTTGGCATACTTGTTAATTGCAATGATAATCCTCTTAAACCTGGAAATATTAAAGATGAAAAAACACTAGCAGACATATCATTCAGATGTGAGGTAACATGGTATAGAGTGATGTGGTTCAGAACATGTTACACCAAAAATATTTTAAGCTGGAGGAATTTGAGAAAATCACAGGAACAGGAAGGTCTTTCTCACACCTTGTCCTACCCTTCTCTCCAGAAGCAGTTCAAAATCCTAGGAAGGATTTTCAGACCTTTGTTTGAAGCAGATTATAAGACCCTTATGTGAGAGGTACCTTCCCTGTACCCAGAGAAAAAGAATATCCTTATCTCTGAAGATGAAGGGACACGGAGAAGAATCTGAACAAACAGGCATTGTTAGGTTTCCTTCAGTTTATTACCATTGGATCATAGTTTTTTATCCAATTATACTTCTCTGTGACTATCCACTTCTTCATCAAATCTGGCATAAAAAATATACATTTATACATTATTTGGGTCCTCATTTCCTTATGAATCCTTCTGTGTTATTTAAACTTATATTAAATAAATTTGTATGTTTTTGTTAATTTGTCTTTTGTTATAAGGATCTCAGTCATGAACCTAGGATGAGTGAGGAAAAGATATTTCTTCTTCCTTACAATGGAATGGTACATTTACATGCTGAAATTCATGAGAAATTAGATATGAAATATTATAACAACTAAACAGTATGTTCAGCATATTTTTTCTTTATAACTGAAAATAACATTGTTTTAAATAACTACAACCCTGAATCAGGACTACTCTGTATCTGAGGTCCAGCAGCAAAGTGGAATGGAGTTGATTATCAGAAGACTAAAGTCTTTCAGCTCTAGATTTTTAAATCAACTATGTGCTCTTAGGTAAAGCATTTTATTCCTGTATGTTTCAATTTCTTTATAAAAGTAGAACAAACTTAATGTCTAAGTTCTTACAGAATAGTAAAAATAATATATAGCTAATGTCTTTGAGCACTTAGTATAACCCAGGCATTGTGTTAAGTGTTTAACATATGTTATTTTATTTCACCTCACAAATAATCCTGTGGAAATGAGTAGTAGTTTCATTCTCTTAAAACAAAATACTAAGTGATGCAAAGAGAGATTAGTGGACTTATTTATGGTCATATAAACGGTAAGCTGCAAATTAAACTCAAATGTAGTTTTGTCTGATAACAGAGTTCATGTATTGTTGGCTTCCTTATTAGAGACGTTGGAATTAATTATATAGAGTCTTAAGCTTTCCAGCTTATTAGGCCTTTCTGATGTTGCTAAATG
Source organism: Mirza zaza (assembly GCA_008750895.1). NCBI lineage: Eukaryota > Metazoa > Chordata > Mammalia > Primates > Cheirogaleidae > Mirza > Mirza zaza. Next base: position 13,312 of record VSMD01075167.1, on the reverse strand, counting down.
TATTATATATCCAATTTAGAATGTCTGAATCAATTCTGGATGAATTTATCCTCACTATAAATCTCTACAAGAAGCTTATGAATAGAGAGAAAATGAAGAGGCTTTTCTCAGGCAAAGGTTAACACAGTATTTAATTTCTAAGTGCTTTTCTTTTCTTTTTCTTTTTAACAACAGCAATTGAACAGATATTGTTCAAAGCTTACAAACGAAACAACCATACTGTTCATATAAATGAAAGGATGATTTACCAAGAGTTAAGCAAGCTATATGTGATAAAGAAAGGCTGTATTAGGGTTGAATAATGGGTCCATTCTAGTTTGGGTGATTATGAAAAAGGAGTTATTAAAAACAAATTCATAGCTAAATTCCCATTAGAAATCCTTATATTCTGGGCCAATAATTATGAGAATTTACTTTTTTAAAAAGTTACTTGTATTTTAATAATAATATAAGGCAATGGAAGGAATAAAGCAACCCACTCTTGATGTGTCTTATGGAAAATTTGAAATAAAGTAATAACTGAATTGTCAGGTTTTATTCTCATGGATCAAAAATTTTTTTGAACTTCATAAAAATATTTGGTTGCAGAAGTAAATGACATTGCATAACTGGCATTATCAAACACTAGGTTTTATTTTTTGGACAGGAGGCAAGTTAATCTCAAAGAGTCAATTGTATCTTCCACAAAAGCAAGAGTATTGAGATATTTGGAAGCTTGAAACAAACCAGATTCTGAAAGCAAGAATATTTTTGATCTAAATGTCAAAACTTAAGGATTTTAGGGTAAAAACTGATTTATCTCCATGAATAAAATTTGATTCTTGAATTTATGCAACAAGTATTTAAGTCTGGATAATATTCCATTGTATATATATGCCACATTTTCTTTATCTATCCATCCATCAATAGATAGTTAGGTTGCTACCATGTCTTGGCTATTGTGAATAATGATGCGACAAATCTGGGAATGCAGATATATCTTTGAGATTCTGATTTTGATGCCTTTGCATATTACCTAGAAGTAGGCTGGATCACATAGTAGTTTTATTTTTAATTTTGGGGGAATCTCCACATTGTTTTCATAACAGCTGCACAAATTTGCATGCCAACCAACATTGTACAAGTTATGATCATACATGTGTAGAGATTTTGTTCCATTGATCCATGTGTCTGTTTTTATGCCAGCACCATATTGTTTTTTTTTTTTTTTTTTTTTTTGAGACAGAGTCTCACTCTGTTGCCTGGGCTAGAGTGCCGTGGTGTCAGCCTAGCTCACAGCAACCTCAAACTCCTGGGCTCAAGCAATCCTGCTGCCTCAGCCTCCCAAGTAGCTGGGACTACAGGCATGTGCCACCATGCCCGGCTAATTTTTTCTATATATATTAGTTGGCCAATTAATTTCTTTCTATTTTTATAGTAGAGATGGGGTCTCGCTCTTGCTCAGGCTGGTCTCGAACTCCTGAGCTCAAATGATCCGCCCACCTCGGCCTCCTAGAGAGCTAGGATTACAGGCTTGAGCCACCGCGCCCGGCCCACCATATTGTTTTGATCAGTGTAGCTTTGTAATACATTTTTATATCAGGAAATGTGATGTCTCCAGTTTTATGTTTCTTGCTCAAAATTTCCTTGGCTATTCAGAGTCTTTTATGGTTCCATTAATTTTTAGAACTGTTTCCTTCTATTTATGTAAAAAAATATGCCATTGAGTTTTCAATAGAGATTGCACTGAATCTGTAAATCATGTTGGGTAGTATGAACATTTTAATATTAATTCTTCTGCTCCATATGAACTCAAATGAATTAACAAGAAAAAATTCTAACAACCCCATCAAGAAATAGGCAATGGATATGAACAGAAACTTTCCCAAGGAAGACAGAATAATGGCCAGCAAACATATTAAAAAATGTTCAATATCTCTAATATTAGAGAAATGCAAATCAAAACCACAATGAGATATCACCTAACCCTAGTGAAATTGGCCTCTATAAAAAATACCAAAACAGCAAATGCTGGCGAGGATGTGGAGACACAGGTACACTCTTACATTGCTGGTGGCACTGCAAATTAGTGCAACCTTTGTGGAAAATAATTTGGAGATACCTCAAAGAACTAAAAGTAGAAATACCGTTTGATCCAGCAATATCATTATTAGGCATCTACTCCAAAGAGCATAAGGCATTCTATAATAAAGACATCTGCACCTGAATGTCTATGGCAGCACAATTCACTATTGCAAGGATGTGGAAACAACCCAAGTGCCTGTCAATTCATGAGTGGATTATGAAAATTTGGTATATGTTTACAATGGAATATTACTCAATTCTAAGAAATGACAGTGAGGTAGCACTACTTATATTATCCTGGATTGAGCTTAAGCCCATTATCCAAAGTGAGGTGACACAAGATCAGAAGAACGGGCTCCACATGTACTCACCATCAAATTGGTACTGACTGATTAACACTATGGTGCTCAAATGGTGGTGGTGTTCACCAGGGATTCGGGGGTTGTGGGGGTAGACCCACATCTGAGGGATGCGGTGAGCATTGTGGAGGGGAAGGGCATACCTCTAACCCTAGCTAGGGAGAGGCAAAGATATAAAATGAAACCAAAATGTTTGTATTCTCATATTTTCTTGAAATATAAAAATAAAATGAAAAAAATGACATTTAAATCAGAAAGAAGTAAAATTTTCTCTGTTTGCATATAGCATGATCTTCTATGCAGAAAACCCTAAATACTCCACCAAAAATGTGTTAAAACTAGTAAACAAATTCAGTAAAGTAGCAGGATACAAATCAAGTTACAAAAATCAGTTGCGTTTCTGGACATAGTTTACTATCCAAAAAGAAAATTAAAAAAACAATCCCTTCTATTCAAAAAGAATAACATACTCAGGAATAAAATTAACCAGCGAGGTGAGAAGCTTGTACACTAAAATTATAAAACGCTGATTTAAAAAATTAAAGCAGACACAAATAAATGGAAAGACATCCATGTTCATAGAGAATTTACTTTTTAAGAAGCAGATCTCACTACTCCAAAAAAGAAGAGAAAAGATATTGATACTTAATAGAATCTGTCATGGATTTTCTTCACAATGAAATGGTAAAATCAAATAGATTCAGATGTGTGGAAGTTTTTTCATTACTTTATAGGACATTGGATATATTTCACCGTTGGTATTATCATCTCCAAAATATGAATAAAGTATTTTTTTTTCAACCTGGTGACAGCCATATTCTTGTCCCCAAATTCTTGACTAAACTCAAAATCTTTAGATGGGAATACAACTTCAAAACATATATGAAAAATTTGCCATGAATTAGCTGAAAATATCTTTCTGTTTCAGCTTCTTCATTCAGTTCAGCAAACATACTACATTGTTAGCATGTGTAAAGCGGAGCACTATTATACGACTTAGAGGACTGCCATACTGATTAAATACCTCAAGGAGCAAAATAATTACCAAAATAAAACATAATTCAATGAAGACTGACATTTGTAAAAGTTTATTATTTCAAGGATCTAAATAAATACCTGAGTAAAATATAATTAAATAAATACAGAAATTTTTAAAACTAATAAAAAGTAACTACAAGAGAGATATGATCTAATTATCTTGGAATTTTGGTAAATAAAAGATTATGGAAGGCCGGAAAATTCATGGAAAACTAGCATAAAAGCTAGCCTTTAAAAAGTTACTGGGTCTTTATATGTTATTTTTCATTTGTTTTTCTCAGCTTTTTATCCTTTTAGTTGAAAAACTTTTAAATCTACAGAAAAGTTGAAAGGATGATACAATGAACACCTTTATATCCTTCACCTAAAATCAGAACTATCTGTTAACATTTAGCTACATCTGTGCTTGTGTGCTCCTTTTCTAGCCCTCTCTTTTCCTTTTATCAATGAATGAACCACTTGAAAGAATGTATAAATGATTCATATGATTCTAAGAAATAGAAATGTGGAAAATATATTACAGATTTCAAGCACAATGTGAAGAGAGAAAGAGTTCAGAATGAAAAGGAACTGTTTGGGGAAGAGTATAAAGTCATGCGATTAGGGCAAAAGGTAAATTTGAAGGAAAATCGTTTGAGGTGAAATTTTGAAGGGCCATTGGTGCCAGAATAAAAGCTTAGAACTTCATTCTGTAGGTAAGAAAAAATCTTATTTTGATACTTTTTTAGTTTTGAGGGTTTTTTTCTTTTCTTTTTTTTACTTATCTGCTACCACTGTAGCACTTAGATACAATTGATTCATTCCTCATTCAATTTCACTCATTCGTTAGTTTCCAGGGTATCTATTTTCTTGTTTCTCCTTTTACCTCCTTGGTCACTCCCTCATACTGCTTTCAACATAATGATGACCCCTAGAGTTTATCTCCAGCACTAATGTGTCCTCATTTTTAGAGTCATGTTCAATTCAATATATATTTACCTGCATGTCCCGTAAGCATCTAAAACTCCATATCCATAAATTTAAATCATCCCATTTCTATCTTTTTCTAAATCTGTAGCTCCTATATGTACTATATTATTGTCATCATCTTCCTACTTGCTCAAACCTAAAAGAAAGGTATTATTCTTGCCTTTTCCCTCTACCTTACCATCTCATTACCTAATTCTGTGGTTTTATCTTCATTCTCATTAACATTTGAATACAATCCATCTTTCCACTTTTATTGTAACTGCACATGCTGCTTTCTTCTCATACTCATTTTTTTCCCATATTTTAACTCATAGCCAAGATAGCCATTTCCCTTGGAAACTATCCCTATCACTAAGTATCTGAGTTAGAGGCTTTATCTGAGTGCTTTCACAGAACCCCTTCTTTACCTTTACCGTAATTCTTTTCAGAATGTGCTGTAATAATTTGTTTGCTTGGCTTTATTGTTCTTTCTACAGAATAATCATTGAGGGTAGAAAATGCATCTTTTATCATATTTCTTCCTTGCCAACAACTTGTACGCAGTAGCCAACATACAAATATTTTTGGATGAATAATTAATGGATGAATAAGTGGAAGGATTTAGAGCAAGACGATGAAATATTCACAGACTGTGCTATATACAGCAATTTGCTAGTTGCATGCAGGGCAACCTTTAAATGTAAAGGGCTTAAAGTGAGAAGACTACATATTCTGAGACCTTAGAGCAGTCTATATATTCCCTGTATCACATTTGTCTTAGTCCATTTTGTGCTTATACAAAAGAATATCACAGGTCTTTGTCTTTCTCCTCTGCATCCCATAATATACTCATGATGCCTTGCAGTAGGCAATTAAGCAGTAAACAGCAGCTGGAAGGTGTCTGTTCCTTATAGCCCAGTATCTTACAGCTTCATCCTCTTGAGGGAAATAACCCTGTGTGTTCACGTGGCAGAATAGTGGAGGAGAGTGAACCCACTCCCACAAGCACTTTTTATAGTGGCATTAATTTATTCATGAAGGCAGGGCCCTCATGATCTAAAATCCTCCCATTCGGCCTCACATCTCAACACTGTTGCACTGAAAATTCAGTTTCCAACACATGAATTTTGGAGGACACATTTATGTTATAGCAACATTGTATTGTAATAATTTGTTATTAGGTTTATGTAGTTTACCAGATGCCAAACCCCTGATGGCTATGTGTGATTCATCTCTGAATCCCTTATACCAATACCAGTATTTGTAGGTATTAGAAATTTAAATGTTTTCTGATTAAATGAATAAAGTTAAAATTTAGAAGAGGTTGAGCAAAGAAGAGAGAAGTGGATTCTTACATAGGACCAGAGCTGAAATATGGAGAGCAGAACTAAGGTGTTTCTCAGATCAATGTGCATATTACTGATGAATAAATATTGTTGGACTGTTATAATTAAAATATCAAATACCTGTGATAATAAAATGACTGGCTGGTATTGTCAGAGGCAAAATAGACTTAGGTGAAATCTCAAATTATGTTTTGAATGTATAGGAAATACAGTAACTGGTTATTGATTTGAGGTTCAAGGCATGGAGAAGAACAGTGTTCAGAGTTAAGATTAGAATGCAAATGGGAAAAAATTAGATTATGCTCCATTCCCTCCTCCCCCCAACACTATGGCAATCACGAATTTACTTTCTGTCTTTATGTATTTGTCTATTCTGGATATTGCAAGTACATTGAGTCATATAATATGTGGCCATTTGTGTCTCATATGGTTTCTTTCACCTAGCAAAATGTTTTAAAGATTCATCCATGTTGTAGTACAGCACTTCATTCCTTCGTTTGGGGGTGTGATGTAGCTATTCTCCAATTATATAGTAGTGATGGTTGAACAACATTATGAACATACTATAAACCACTCAATTGTGTATTTTAAGAAGGTGAATTTTATGGTTTATAATTTATATCTCAAAAAATGAAAGAATATTCAAGAATTCTTATCTAACTTCACTGTATTATTTATAGATGTATCAATCTAGATAATTTAGAGGGATAATGGTAAATTCAAAAACTTCTATTTAGCATTTCATCATATATATGTTTGAAATTTTGGATTCTTATTCATATACACTAGTGATCAAAAAGAAATTCATGACTGATTTGAGAAAATAATTTCTATTCTTTCATTTCTGGTTCTCCCTATTTACTATCTTTATTAGAACAATATATAGATAAAATACCCCAAGTATTTTATTAAGTAAGCTCAATGCCCACTCAAGCCATCTCAAAGAAGAAAGGGTTTGCCATATGTGAAAGGCAAAACGAAACACTAAGGAATATAGTGTAATACTGTGTGGATGCTTTTACATAAGGAGCAAAGGGACTATAATTTTCTTTTGGATTAAACATAGTGAATCTTATTAGATTGATAAGAACAATGAAATATTATATATAAGGAACCACAGGTGTGTGTGTGTGTGTTTGTATGTCTCTGTGTGTATGCCAATGCATTAAGAGTTAGAAGATTTCTATTTTTCCAATTCTCAAAGACTATCTCCTATAGAGAAACCAGAATAAGAAGTGGCACTTCACTTTTCTCTTTGAGTCAATTAATGCTGTGTTTTTTACCCAGGCAACTTTTCTGAAATTTGGACCCTAATTTTACTTTAAACGTATCAAACACTTTATGTAAAGTATTCTTAATAATATCTATCTCTATGACAAGTTATCACCTATCAAAAGAGGTAAACCAAGAATATGAATTACCACTTAAGCAATCTAAATGTATTTTTATCCAAGGGATGGCCCTTCTAAATCCGTTTCTGAAAGAAGGAGGGACAAATACAAAAGCCTTGAGGCTAGAAATAGCTATTAACTGTTACCTCCTATGTAGGCCTTAAACAATTCTCCACAAATTGCAGGTCCCAGAGAAAAGGAACTCAGGACTAGAAAGATTAGAAGAAGGAAAAAACTTTCAGAACGTTCCGGAGCACAGGTGGTTGATGCCAAATCGACAAAATTCTATACATTTGAATATAGTCATAATAAAGGAATTGGACTCAAAGGAAGTTGTGGAACACTCAATTTTTACTAGGGTTAATCTTGGCTTACAAATTTGCCTGTATTTTATTATCATATTCTAAGCATAGTTTCTGGAGAATGTGAAGGAGAATTAAATTTAGAATATTAGTAGCATCTTTTATAAACAAGATACTCGTTTTTATAAGGGCTAGTTTATTTTAGTCCCAATTTTAACATCCTTTATATGTGTGAGCTGTCATTATATTTGAGATTTTTACTTGTCAAAATATAGGGTAATTTCTATATTTGACAGAAGACTTTTTCTTTCCATTCCATTAATACATCATTCATGACCTACAATATTTTGGAGGGCACGGTTCTTTCAAATGTTTCATTGCCAATCACTTTGTATTTATAAGGAAAAGGAAACAAGTAAATATCCTATAGATTATCATGAAAAAATGTTATAATATGACAAGGTAGCAGAGGAATCTTATGATTACATTTAAAGGAGTATAATTTTGTAAAGTAATGTAGTGGCTGAGGCGATTAAATGAGTTATAATTCTAATAGCAAGATAATTGTTTCTACATACATTTTTACTGGTGAAACAATGGAGAAAATATAATTCCATTGCATTGACTTATCACAATATATATCAGTATTATGTTAAGACAGTTGTCTATTTCAGTATTCATAGTTTTTTAAAAAATATATTTTCAAAGACAACTAAAGCATTCCAAAATCTAATTCCATGTAATTCTAAAGTAAACATGAAGATTAAGCCTCATCCTATAAAGTTTAAAATTATATTTTAAGAAAATGTATATAACAAATTTTACCAGTGGCACTGGTTATAAACTAACAGCATTGTTAATGCAGTGCCTTTTGCACAATATTACTTTTATTTCTAAACACACTACACATCTTTTTCAACAATCCTGATAACACTGAAGTAATTTCAGGAAATTAAAAGAAAAATCTTAACAAGTAACAAAGCCATGCTTGTAATTTTGTACAGCAATGTTTCTTCTTGTGGGTATAAAATAATAGCACCCACACATTTCCATCAGCCCCATGCTGCCTTTCTAATGAGATGTTACATGTTTTTATGGATATGCTTGTCATGATGATAAAAAGGATAAACTGGGGCTTTATCGAGACCATACCATTAGCATCCTGATTTATGTCAATGTGTTCAAAAAATAAAACACAAGAGAAAAGAAGAACAAAGCGAAGAGAGAAATGAACAAAGATGAATGAATATCACAGGGTAAGACAGAATCATGCTGGTGAAACATTGATCACACACTCAAATTACTCCTCATCAGAGACTTTTTAAAGTGGTTTCTTTGCTAAAAACAGAAAACAAAAACTTTTTTCATTTACTTTTAATTCTCATAGTCCAAACAAGCTGTATTAGACAGCTTTAGGTTTCAAGTAAAAATCAAGACATTATTCCTCTGAGAATTGTCTTTTGTATTTAACTCAACAGTAACAAAGAATAAAATCAATGAATAGATTATTTGGAAACTTCTGTTCTTTAAGACATAAGAAAATACTCTTTCAAAAAAAAAAAAAGAAAATACTCTTTTAAAGTTGTATATCTGGCTATACATTTAAAAGAATACTACTCACATGTGAATACACTAGTTAAATCTTCCCTAAAATCTGAGGGTGTTTTTGCATAGATGACATAGTTATCCTCATATTCTAACATTTAGAAAAACTAAAACTCTTAGAAGGCATGTAATGTTCCAAGAATGATAGTTTTACTATAAGAACATGATTATTTGAACTTTATATTTAAACAATAAACACTTCTTTAAAAATTAATGTTTTAAGAAAGCTTTCTACACTTCCACTGTATGCAGTATTGAGATTTTGAATTAGGAAGTTATTAAAAGCAAATAGAAAACTTAAAATATTATACACACACAATTTTGTAGTCACATTTATGTGTGCATAATTGTGGAAGTGAAATAAATTATATACTCCATAGAATTGAATTTTAGTACGTTAGTATAATAGTTTATATTTATACTTATTTTAGGCACTTTGCTTTCTATGATTCACAACCTATGTGATTTATTAAAAAAAAACAGGAAACAAATTAAATTTCTATTTCTCCCTCAAATTCTGCCATACAAATGTCAGTGCAGTAAGTTTTGTTGTAATTGCACAATATTTATTTAATATACTAGACATACATATTCCATCAATAGAAGATTCATCCATGAAATTAATGAAGAACATGTAAAAACCTAATGTTTACATTTTTATGACCAGACATAAATTCCTGTCCTAATATTTTTTTTGAATTTCTACCTAGGATTGTTATTGCTGAGCTTGTAGGGTATGTGCATGTTCAAATTCACTATTTAATGCGAAATTATTGTATAAAATAGTTCTGTCAATTTACATTTCCATGGGCAGTGTCCAATAGTTTCCTTTTATCCACGTCCTCTCCAATGCTTTTAATTGTACAATTTCTCATTGTTGCAAATATAATTTGCCTAAAACTTATGTCATTGTATACTCACTTTGCCTCTCTTCTTTCTAATAAGGTTGATTTTTATATGTTACATGGTGAATCACATTTCATTTTCTATGAAATGTCTATTTATGCTGCATTATATTAAATAAAGCAACTTTGATTTGTAGCAGGATTTTTGTGTTGTTTTCTATATAAATGGATACTAATCCTTTGTGTTTAGTCTCTTACAAACAACTTCTGTCTCTATGCTGGTTGTCTTCACTTTTTTAGGCTGTCATTTGATAAAGAAAATTTCTAATTATATAGCGCTGAATTGTATTTCTCATTCTTTTATAGTTAGTGATTTTTATTTATGTAAGAAATTCTCCCTGTCCTGAGAGTTTAAAAATATTCCTTTATATTTTATTTTAAAAGGTTTATAACTTTTCATGTTTAGGTCTTTAACCTTTCTGGAATCAATGGTGTGGGATAGTAATACATATTTGTTTTTTCCACATAGATGGCCAATTTTCTTAGCATAATCTTCTAGCTAGACAGTTCTTTTTCCTCTGCTCTTCAATGCCACTTCTGTTATAAAGATCCATAAATATGTTGTGTTTTATTTATTCTTCCTATTCTTTTCTATTTTTAAGTATGTCTATCCTTACACAAGTAACATTCTGACTTAATCACTATGACTTCATAATAAGTCTTGATATCTAGTAGGGCACATCACTGTATTTTTTTAATATTTTGTTTTTGATTGGCAAATAATTGTATATATTTATGGGATACAATGTAATGTTTTGATGTATGTATACTTTGTGAAATAATTAAATCAAGCTAATTAACATATCCATCACCTCATCTACTTTTTAAAAAAATTATTAATTTTTAAATTGACAAATAATAATTATATTTAGTCATGGGGTGCATAGTGATATTTCAATATATACAAGGCATAGTGATCACATCGGAATAATTAGCATATGAATTATCTCAAACATTTATCATTTCTTTGGGTTGGGAATGTTCAATGCTCTCTTAGCTATTTAAAACTATATATTATTATTAGCTATCGTCGTTCTATAATAGCATAGACTACTGGAAGTTATTCCTCCTATCTAGCTATTATTTTATATTCTTTAACAAATTCCTCTCTCTTCTTTCCCTTACCATACCCAGCCTGTATTATGCTCTGTTTCACTTTTTACTTCTATTAATATGAGATCAACTTTTTTTCTTAGCTTGCACATATGACTGAGAACATGAGTGTTTAACTTTCTGTTCCTGCCTTATTTCACTTAACATAAAGTCCTCCAGATCCATCTGTGTTGCTGAGAATGAGAGGATTCCATTCTATTTCATAGCTGAATAGTATTCCATGGTGCATATATGCCACATTTTCTTTATCCATTTATCTGTTGTTGGATACCTAGGTTGATTCCATATCTTGGCTATTGTGAATAGTGGTGCAGTAAGTACGGGTGTGAAAATACTCTTTGATATAGTGATTACCTTTCCTTTGGATAAATGCTCAGTAGTGGGATTTCTTTTTTTTTTTTGTAGTGAGAGCATTTGATACCCAATCTTTTCACAATTTTGAAATATACAATATATTATTACTAACTATAGTCACCATGCTGTGCAATAGATCACTGAAATATATTCCTGCTGTCTAACTAAAAGCCCCTTTTCCCATTTTTTCTTTCCCCAGCTTCTGGTAACCACCATTTTACTCTCTACGTCTATGAGTTTGACTTTTTTGGATTTTACATGTAGGTGAGATCATGTAGTGTTTGTCTTTCTGTGCCTCGCTTATTTCATCTAGCATAATATCCTCCACACTCATCCATGTTCCAAATGACAGAATATTCTTTTTTTAAAATGCTACACTATAGTAAAGCATTGTGTATATATACCATATTTTCTTTATCCATTAATCTTTGATAGACACTTAGGTTACTTCCATATCTTGATTATTATAAATAATGCTGCAATGTACATGAGAGTGCAGATATCTCTTTGACATACTGATTTAAATTCTTTAGGATATATCCATAAGTGAAATTGCAGGATCATATGGTAATTCTATTTTTAGTTTTTTGAGGAACCTCCATACTCTTTGCCATAATGGCTGTACTAATTCACATTCCCACCAATACCATTATGAGCATTCCCCTTTCTCCACATCTTTAGCAGCATCTCTTATTGTTTTTTTTTTTTTTTGCATTTTTGATACAAGCTATATTTACTGGGATGAGATGATATCTCATTGTGGTTTTGATTTGCATTTCTCTGATGATTAATGATGTTGAGCATTTTTGAAATATATCTGTTGGCCATTTATATGTATTTTTTGAGAAATGTCTGTTCAGGTCCTGTGCCCACTTTTTTTTTTATTGGATTATATGCTTTCTTGCCATCGAATTGTTTGAGTTCCTTATATATCTTGAATATTAGCCCCTCATCAGATATATGGTTTGCAAATATTTTCTCCCAACCCGTGGGGTGTCTGTTCAATCTGTTGTTTCCTATGCTGTGAAGAAGCTTTTTAGTTTGATGTTTTCCATTTCTCCTTTTGTTTTTGTTTCCTGTGCTTTTGATTCTCCTCCTAGAAAGCATTTCCCAGATCAATGTTGTGAAGATTTCCCCCTGTGTTTTCTTCTAGTAGTTTCAAAGTTTAAAGTCTTATGTTTTTTTTTTTTATTTCGGCATATTATGGGGGTACAGATTTTAAGGTTTCAAAAAATGCCCTTTCCCCCCTCCCCCAACAAGTCTGAGTCTCCAGCATGACCATCCCCCAGATGGTGCACATCTCACTCATTATGTATGCATATACCCGCCCCCATCCTCCCTGCCCAATACCCTATTACTGTAGTACCTATGTGTCCACTTAGGTGCTGCTCAGTTAATATCAGTTTGCTAGTGAGTATATGTGGTGTTTGTTTTTCCATTCTTGGGATACTTCACTTAGTAGTATGGGTTCCAGCTCTAACCAGGAAAATATAAAATGTGCTATATCACCGTTGTTTCTTAGAGCTGAATAGTACTCCATGGTATACATATACCACATTTTATTAATCCATTCTTGGATTGATGGGCACTTGGGCTGTTTTCACAGCCTTGCAATTATGAATTGTGCTGCTATAAACATTCGAGTGCAGGTGTCTTTTTTGTAGAGTGTCATTGGATCTTTTGGGTAGATGCCCAGTAATGGGATTGCTGGATCAAATGGTAGATTCACTTGTATCGCTTTAAGGTATCTCCATATTGCTTTCCACAGAGGTTGAACTAGTTTGCAGTTCCACCAGCAGTGTAGGAGTGTTCCTCTCTCTCTGCATCCATGCCAGCATTTGTTATTTGGAGACTTTTTGATAAGGGCCATTCTCACTGGAGTTAAGT